>VUQK01011404.1:0-17611 GCA_015106715.1 Bujurquina vittata
AAAAAGACATTTTCATCCAACACACCTATTATACTGTATCATAACTGAACTCACTACTTTTTTGTGATTATGTAATAATCTTTTTACTTGGTTTTGCTGGTTGTGTCACTGAAATTGTCTTACTTGTGCGTGAAAACCTGCCCCTCCGCTGTGCAAGCTCTGCCTTGCTCGTATAAATATGGACTAAATCCACAGGGCACCATCCCTGCTCTGCTGACTCAGGCTAGATAAAGGTGTGGGGAGCCTTCTTTTTGGCAACAGGGCAGGATTGCAGATCTGGAATTACTGGGCATCATGCCATGCGACACTGGCGTCACACTTGTTTTCTGCATGTAAATGCATATCAGCATGCTTTAAATCAATAAGATTAAAAAAAAGGGCTTTCCTCATTGCGTAGAGGAGAGGGTGTATAAAAGGAGAATAGCACTGCATTGTTGGTGATTCATGTGTGCAGGTAAGGCTCGACTACAACATGTTCATACTTGCCTTCCTAGTGTAACCAAAACATGAAGACTTTGGTCCACTTCTGAAAACCATAAAGCTACAGATACGCTGAGCTGCAAGCCTGATGCAATTGCGTCATTGAGGAACAGATGTTTGTGACATTTTTCATCCAAACTCTCTCTCCCTCTTGTGCTTGCCTCACTGTTTTTAAGTACTTTGCCCTCGTGTAAACTCCTTCTTTGATTTCAGTGTACCTTCTGGGACATTCATAAGAATTTCCCACTAAACACATTGGAATGATGCATGTACTAAAGCGAAATTAAATGATGCATCAACAAAAGACCATATCAATAGTTTCAGCCCACCATTTAGTAAGGAACAAAAAGAGAAGGGAAAAACAGGGATCAGAAATGCATACTGTCAGTCTAGCAGCAATAGTTCAAACTAAAGGGAAACTGAATAATCTTATTTGTTTTTTTCCTTGGAGTGTCATAAGCATGCAGCGGCCTGCAGTGATCGGTCTGTCTTAGGCGCCTTCGTGTTCAAATCTCCCTTTTTAAATGTATAGACACAGGGGTTCAGCAGCAGAATGATAAGAAAATGATACTGTAAAAGCAGCCTTCCCATAGAGCAACCCTGTGTTTTGTTGTGTGGAGAGTACCAGATTTCTATGTGGCTAATTACAGACCAGAGGGGGTAAAAGCTGAACCAAACTTGTGCTCTTCAAAGCCTCATGATCATATGTATCCTGTAACCACAAGATGCTAATATTATGTAGCAGCAAGAAATAACAAACTAGAAGGGCACTCAGTAGAGCGCATACCTCGCCCAACCCCAGTTTTCTATGTGCCGATGCTACGCTGCAATAGATACCGCCCAGTGTCGTCACACTCTATCAGGTTCAACTATAGTTTGGTGTTAGCTGCATGTCACTGGCTTTATTTCTTAATCTACAGGAGCAAATTATTTTTGATCCTATAATTTTTAGCATTCTGAATCAATAGGTTCTGAATCCTCCTTCGATCATGAGCAAACGTTGCTATTTGACAGAACTCATGGTCAAGTTACTCCCTAATTCTTTTTAGAGGATTCTGACTTATCCTCATAAGGTTAGATGCAAACATGTGAATATTATCCCTATCTCACAGTGATAAGGAATCTTTTTTTAAATTTATGGATCCAGATCGTGACCTTGATCAATCCAAAATTTTGTCAACTGTTCTTTGTACCACCTTCAACAACTTCAGAAACTGTCATTGAAATCTGTTCAAAATTCATATAAAGTTCACAAAAAGAAAGACAGACCAACACAACCAAAAATATGACCTTCTTCCACCTATCAGTGAGTGAGGCAAAAATTAAGAGAAATATAACATTAATAATGACCATGAGACTAATCCAGGTTTATATATGTTTATGCTACATCTGGATTTTATAAGCAAGGCAAATTTAATGTTAGATAGGTACAATGCAGTTTTTTCCCCCTTTTGGGTCTTTTTTGTTTGTTTTTGGCCTGACATGTCTGGACGTTTTCTCAATCAGAATGATGATCCGAATGCACTGCTGTACCAAACATATTTGCTTTTACAAGAAAAGCTTTATAGGTTTTCTATAGGCTATTCTTGTTACTGTTTGTATTTTTATTTTTATTTTATTTCTTCACACCAGATCTGACAGGCAGGAAAGACTAAAAAGTAGAGAAGGTAAGAAAAAGAGAGATAGAGAGAGAAAGAAAAAAGGGAGCGAACAGAAGAAATAATAGAAGAGAGGTAAATACACGTACATACACATTCACATATACTTACATGCATATAAATATACCCATACAGTCTTGCTGTAGTTTGTAGTGTGTGTGTGTATGCATCTGTGATGGAACGTACTCAATAATGATGGCAAGAAGCCGCAACCACCCCCCTCGGGATCCAGAGGCAAGCAGGGAAAGACCCAGGGGACCTGGGTCATCCACGGCCCACCAGGACCTCAGAAGACATGAGACTACACATCCTGATGGCAACTGTGGGTAAACCTCAGAAGAGGAAGGAGGGAGACCCCAGACGCAGCCCCCACCATCAATCGGCAAGAGCCCAGAGAACCAGAGGCAGGGCCCCACCCCCCACCTCCACGCCAAAGAGGCCTGAGCCACCCCCAGGCCCCAGCAGCCAAGGGAGCAGGCCAAAAGCCACGCCAAGACATCTGGCCATGCACCCCAGGACCCACAGGCACCCACATCCCAGGGGTGGCAGTGACAATCAGTGGGGAGCAGCGGGGAGCGGTAGGGTGGGGTTAATTTTAAGTAATAGTTGAGCTATCATAGAAAGTATTCTCACTGGATTTCAGATCTGTCAGTTAATTGTGAAGCTACAGCCAGAGGTGTCTCTGGGAGGTTTTCAATGGGTGGCACAAGGATTGAAACAAGTATTTACACCCTTTGCTTAAGTAACACTTATAATCACACTTGAGTAATAGTACAAACATCTCAGCATCAAAATTTCCCAAAGTAAAAGTAATCATTGCGCAATCATATTTCCAGGTGGGCAGAGCCACCCTATCCACCACCTCTGTGGCACACCTTTGGCTAGAGCCAGGTGATGGTTGCCTCAGTGATGGAAAAATACTTTAGTTCTCTCTTCAGGATTTGGGTGCTGCTGTCTTTGCTTTTTCAGGCAAGAAATTGTACTGAATTCACCACCTTTATTAAAACTTGTTTGTCTGGTTGGTTGGTTGGTTTATTTTTTTTGTCACTCAGTAGGGTGCATACCTCGTCCAATCCAAATTTTCTATGTACCGATACTGCACTGCAATAGATACCACCCGATGTCGTCATACTCAATTCAGTTCAATTCAAAGTAGAATTAATCAAAATGTTAACCTATCGACTCCTAGCTAAGAGTAATCTGCTAATTTTGTTTGTGTTTTTCAAAACTGATACAGCAGAATATCAGCAATAGCGCTTGATAGTTCATGCAAGCATTGGCAAATATAACCCTTAGCTGCTAGCCTTAGGCAGAGGTTGCAGCCAGTCTACAAAGAATGGAAATGTGAATTTTTTCATTTTTTTTTATCTCTGCCTTGCCAAGATTTTTTGTTTTATTTTCAACCTTGTGGGCTTGAGCACCAGCTGATGGTATTTTATCAGATTTCCTGCAGCTCCCTCTGGGCACAGGAAAGCCTTTATACAACTTTTTTTCTCACCCTGTCTATATTGTGCAACTTTTATTTACATCCCCCACATTTTTCTTCCACACACAAATACAATGTAAATGCACACACAGGTCAAGTAGACGGTTGGAAATCCTAGCTATTGATAGTTACCTTGGGAAATGTCAGGGCTTGGGCAGGATAGACTTAACCATTTCTTCCCACACCTGCTTCTTTGTGTCACTTTATCCCAGAACATGATTTCTCATCACTTTATCTTGGCCTGAAAAAAAGTGACTGCCTAATTCACCGAATATCATAGGTAGCATATAAAGAAATATGCATTACTATGTTACGTTATTTCAGTATTGAGCTTATTTGCCTGTAAAAATAAATAAACCCTGGGGTGGTGCACAGGTAACCAGAGCAGTGAGTGGATCCAGTGACATCAGACACCACCAAGAAGCATTGACTCTTTTCTCAGAGGCACGGGAAACACAGGATGCAATCTAGGCCTCCCACAGTCCGCACGCTAACCAGCCACACAGGCCAAAGCTTGGGTTACCACCTTCCTCTTTTCTCTTTGTGCATCTCTCCTTTCAGCAGAGAGACAGATAACTAAAGCTATTTTAGGCCCTGAGGTGGGATTACCAGCTTTTTCACACCAAAGTGGTTCATTACAATCCTTAGGACTGTTTCTAAATTAAACAGGAAGGATCTTAAACCTTTAACTGTCAACCTAAACATCTGTAAATACTGTTAAATTAAAAAAAATTTCCAGGCAGGAAATCACATGAAGGAAGCCAGTTTGCATGTAAGTGTGTGTGTGAAATAAGATAACTTGTGCACGGCTGTTTATTCAAGCCTGGGAAACAAACTCAATCTGAACGATGCACTTTCTCAGAACGTAAATTTCTGACATAATTAAACGCTTCTCAGAACATCACCAAAGAAGTGACTGATGGCAGGAGCGTGTTTCATCTGTCTCAACCGGAACAGCTACATTTGGCCAAATAAATAGAGGGTATCCGCTTTCCCACAAGCCCACTAATTAAATGAAGAGGCTTTTATTTTATTTTTATTTTTTTTAGTGCCACTTTGAATTATATCAGCATAGGTTAGATAAGGCAACATCCTGATACAGAGTAAAGAACTCAGCCAGTCAGGAAAACAGGTTTTTGCATTTTAATCTGATTTGTCTCCAGTAAAAATATTTGCCCAATCAAGTATTATCCTCAGAAAGAAAAACAAACAGTCACTACACCACGGCTCATTTAGCATAATGGGCAGATGCCTCAGCATGACTGTGCCCAGAAGTGTCATACAGTCATGTTTTCAGCAACATGGATAAATCTACTTTGGTAGCTACAAGACAGAGCTTTACTGTGAACAAAAATCTCATTAATGCATTAACATAGCAAGTGAAAGATCCTAAATGCAGCCTGGGAGACAATGGCTTCAAGCCAAGCTCATGCAAAAACATGTATTAAAATACTGTGAAAATACGGGCATCAGTGTGTTGACTAAAAGTCAGAGTGCCGTACAGTTATTATAGACCTTAGTTCTTAAGATTGTGGTGTAAATATAACCAAGCTCAGGGAAAAGCACACAATACACTCTGATTTATTTTTTAAGCAAAGGAAATATGGTGGAGGAATTGAAGACAGAGCAGCAGTGGAATGAAGGTCAGGTAGCACCTGTTTCACATCAGCATCTAACAGCAGGAATATGAATCAAACCATCTGAGCACAGCTCTGCCCATCAGATTACTGCTTGGCATAAAGAAAGAGACAAAGACAGCAGTTACAGTACATTAAAGAGAGCCACAAAGGAAAAGCAGGGATCATTTCCAAAACTCCTCTGCTAATGGAAACGTCCAAGAAAGTTAGCAATGATCATGTCTCTCTCAGGGCGCTATGGGCTTAACTTCTCACCCCACCCCATGCATTCAATGGAATTAGCATATGCGCAGTCAACCATCCAGTAAAGTTCAGCAACTAGTAGCTTTAAAGTTAGTAGGGTTACATGCGGTTCATATTCTTTTGTCTCCATAACAACATTCTTCACCATTTTTCTTAAAGTAAACCCTTAAAATATTTTTTGAGCTCTCATTAAATGTGTTAATAAGCATTCCAACTGCAAACTCCCCCTCCCTCCAACAGTAAATGTAAACGGTTCACATGCATCCCTTATGTGATTCATTGTCATCTGTCTAATTCTATGATTTATTCATAAAATCGGCACATTTCTGGCATGGAAAAATAACACTAATTTCATTCAAACTTAATTTCTCTTGTTATGTTGCATAAGAAAAATGCATAAGAAAAGCAAAATCAGACACACAACACCTCTGAAATAGGAACATTTATTTTGGGTGTGTTTTTCCGTTAAGGTATTGGAGGCTTTTGAGATCAAAATGTTTCTATTTCCATGGAATGTACAACTCTGATACATTTATTTTTGCCTCGTCTTCCTCCCCTTGATTTAATAGAGGGATGCATGTGTTTGTGGATGGGTTTGTGTGTTTTAAAGAAGGGCATTAACATCAGAATGTTTTAAAAAAAGACAGTTTTTGAGATTGTTGCATTCTGGAATAAATGTGATTACAATAACCCCCCCCCCAGCCCTGAAAATTTTGATAAATAATACACAAGAAGGTTTCTTATCCAAAGTTCTTCCTTAATTGCTAAACATGTATGGAAAAAAAACTATACCACACCCTCATATTGCGTTGCACCTAATTTGTGACATTATGGGCGATAAAGATGCCATAAATTCTATTTCACTGTGACTTTAAAATGTAAGACATAATTAAATGCTGAAAAATTCTTCTACCGATGATGGGATAATACACATCCAAGACAATACCACATAGCTTTACACATTTTTATAGCAGGTCTTGTTAACTGTGGCTTGGAAAAGAAATGAAGTGTGCCGTCACAGTTATCACCACCGCATCTGTATTCAGCTCAAAACTATTTTAGGTGTGTGGATCCACTTGGATAAGAGGCTAAATCCACAGAGCCAACAGATTCAGATGGTGTGAAATGAAACACAGTGATGGTACATAAATATTGCTGTAAGCTGATGTAATGATCTCAGTAGTGTGGTCACGATCTACAGAACACATCGTCAATGAGACAATGAAATATGCTACGGCTGTCCATAGGGGTGAAGACTATTCAGTGTCCTCATGTTTCACCTTCCAGAAGACAGATAAGAGATATAAAAGTACGTATCAGCAGCCTGTGCATGTGCCAGAGGGCCAGCAAAGGAACAACGCTTCAAGTTTCTTGTTGTGTCATCCAATCTACTGTATGCTATTTTAGCTAATCCCTCTTAGATCATCCCCCCAGGCATCCCATAGGTAACACCTGTTGTTTACCTCGCAGTCATCAGGACATAAACAGCCTGGATGAAACCCTAACAGCCATTCTGTGGCAAATTTCAAGGTGTGAGCTGGGTAGCATCTTCTGTCTCTACCTCCTCCCTCCCTCCCTGTCCACCTCTCTCTCTCTCTCTCTCTCTCTCGGCTTTGGACACGACTCCACCGACAGCTGTGGAGTGGAGAGCGAGCTGCTGACGTCCTCTGGGGTAATTGCGTTGTAAATGTGAGGTTTGAGGGGGTAAATAAAGAGCTCTAAGCCAGGACCAAAGTAGCCACAAAGAGAGAAAGAAAGAGACATGAGGAGAGAGGGGGAGAAAAAGGGTAACATGACACCAACCAGTGCCTCTGTTATAAGGAGCTTCACCAGCACCACATCTGCCCTATATATAGCCTGTGGGCTACTTTCTGTTTCAGTTTTCCATCTTTTTCTTCATAATCTCTTTTACTCTCACTCCTATTTTGTCTCAAAATTGGGTGTCATAATAAAGATTCCCCGCACAATGGAAATGAGTGAATACACTTCTAGGAGCACACTGATATGATGGTTCTGTCTTACAGAAATGAACTGCATTTTAGCCTTAGAGAATTACATTAGTAAATAAAATACTAGAGAAGACCTTTCTGCTTTATTGTAGACATTATTTATGGTTCATCTATTAAAAGTGAAGTATTTCAGCACAGCAGCAGGAACTACATTTCTCTGAATGGCATTAAAGAAAGTTCTTCTGTGTTTTCCTGCCAGGAGGAAAATCTGCACCATTTACTCATCTATTGCTAGAGAGAGCGAGAAAGTGCATTAAAATAGTATAATAATTATAAGAAAGATGTGAGAGAAGAGGGAGTTGATGATACCATCATTAACTTTTAATTACAATGCAAACTAGATTACACGGGGAAAACAAGATCCTGTGTAAGATGAAGATTTCACCCAGATTAAGGCCAAAACAGGTTAACTGTACTAAAGAAATCAGTCAAGTAAGCTCAGAAAAGCTGAATTAATATCTCCTTCCTAATATTTCTAATGTTTGCCTCTTTTTTCAAGCATGACAATGCTAACCCCTCAATGATTATGCACATTATGCACAACTTCTCATTAACACAAGTATCTGATCATCCATTCACGTGGCAGCAACTCAGTGCACTTGGCATTTAGACATGTAGAGAATGATCTAGGCACAAAAAAACACTTGTTACAACCAAGGTGTGCAGAGGACATCTCTGAATGCACCACATCAAACCTTGAAGCAGATGGGCTCCTGTCAACTAAGAAGAGGAAACCTGGTCTGAGGAGTCTTGGTTTCTGCTGTTCGGGAGGTAGGGTAAGCAATGTGAAAGCATGGATGCATTCCAACTTGCGTCAAGGTTTCAGGCTGGTAGCGGTGGTTTAATGTTGTGGGGGATACTTTCTTGGAACACCTTGGGCCCCTTAGTACCAAATGAGCATTGTTTGACCCTCACAGTGGTACCATAGGGTAGTGGTTTACACATTCCCCTGACAATTCAACTGCTCCCATAACTGAACCAGAATCTTCTGATCACAAATCCCTTTGGGGTTACATCAGGAAGAGCATCTGCCAAATCAAATATATGGAGCTACCTGTTGTGGTGACACCTGTGAATAAGGGAGCAACTAAAAGTGGATTTTTTTTATTGTTTAAACATCACAGCCTATTGTTGCTGACCATGTCCATCCCTTTATAACTGCAGTGTGTTCATCTGCTGATGGGTGCTTCCAGCAGGATAGTGCACCATGTATCAAAGCTCAAATCATTTCAAGCTTGGACATGACTGTGAATTAACTGCACTCAGATCTTTGCAGCACGTTGTTGAGTGTCTATGCAAGGTTTTTGTCCAATAGTTGTTGAGTTGTTTCAATCTGGGCGGAATTAGTAAAACAGAAGCAATACTGAATAAATGGGGTGCTAATGGTTCAGTCCACTCCTTAAGTAGGTCAGAGTAAACACTAATTGTACTGATGGCCTTTAACGCAATCAGATTGTCTACCTGTCCACACGGTTATGCATGCTGGAATAAGCCCATGATGTAACCTGGTGCAGGAATAGGCTAATTTAAGTCAAAACACACACATCACTACTAGTGAACTGAACTAGTCTCTACAATGGAAACATGCACACAAATCACAGCAGGTGATGTTATTATATCAGCTTTTAAATGTCTGTGTGACCAGTTCTATCACATCTGTCTATTAGCGTGTCTGGTACAGCATAGTTCTTTTACTTGTTAGCTTCAGTGTGATGTTTGGGGAGACATGCAGGCGGTCCATGGTTCCTTGTGGTTCCTGCATCAGCTCTGAATCCGAGTGGGTGGCTGACTAACTGCTTGACTGGCATTCCCCCAGAGACACAAGGAATGACAAAAACTTAGAAAAACAAAGGCAGACCAAAACCCCATTCGACTTGCACAATAAAATCCTAATTAGCTACTGGCAATAATGATAATAAAAATATAGTCTAGACATGCTGTATTGAATAAAAAGAGGGAATTTTATGAGAGTGTAATGCACAGATAAAAAAAAAACTGCACAATTGTGTCTGTAGTGCCAGTGACAGTTTATATTATCTTGTTTTATGAATAATAAAAGCAGCTTTGCAGTTTTCTTATTTGCTGATGTGAAGGGAAAGTATGCTGGTGGGTGTGAGTGAAGTCTGGGTCAGACTTGCACGCTGGAAACAGCTCAGTGTTTCATTAGGTTGCCTACGATTGCTTTATTGTTATTGAAGTGGCTGTTAATTTAAGTTAAGTATAATGAAGAGCCAGCTGAGATTTAGGGACCGTGGAATAGTCTTCAACAGTAATTCGTACACTGTGATTTCTGTGTGATTGTGTGTGCTTGAAAGCCATTTTTGTCCATGCACCCATCTCAAGCAACATTGTTTAATTCTACATTTTCTAAAACAAGCCCCCCCCCCCCTTATATTTTTTGCAGAGGTAAAAAAAAACCTTTGTTTATACAGTATTTAAGGTGAAGCCAGCAGCTAGTTACGCTAGTTAGCCTTGTTCTGGTAGGCCAGCAGTAGTGAGGGATTATAGTATTTTTTTCAGCTTTATATCACAACCTGAAACACCTTCATTTACAATTCTTGGCTCTTTTAAAGCTTTTTGTTGTTGCTGTCGTGTTGCTCATTTGGTTATCCAGGTTGTCACATGATCGTGCACACATGATGCTACACAAACATTACTTACCTTCTTTGGAAATCCGGCATATGCATGTTTGTAACAATGACTGCGACCAGACCCTTTGTCAAGTAACTTGCTGCCACAGTGTTTTATTGTGTGGAGACAGTGTGGCGATGCCGGTTGGTGCCACAGTGGACGCCCATAAAACAAGTCATTCTCTAATTTTGTTTGTCGTTTGTTGCATGTAACAAATGTGGCAAAATGTTCTGCAACTGTCTTTCTAAATATATATAATATGGTGCACTGTAGAGGAGCCGCTGACGGAAATGTGTGCTGATTTTTTAGCGTGGTTGAAATGCAAAAGCATCTATTTTTGTAGAGCTCTAGTGAGGAGCTTTCCCTCATGTCTGCAGTGTGCGGGTTCCCTTCAGCTCTCTTTGATCTTTTTCTGGAATCAAATGTAATGATTGTGGCTAACTTTGAAATCTGGAAACACACTTGCCGTGCCTCATTGCAAAGCTCCTTTGCCTGACTCGCAACTGGTGCATTTAAGCTGCTCTTTGTTACTCTTGTATTTATTTGAAATATTGGACAGTTCTGATGAGAAACTATGAATCACAGACCATGGATCGTCTCATTAGTGCCGTGGTGACAGGTGAGTTTTTACTGTGTAAACAGAACACAACAGAGTTAAAGGAATAGTTTGGCATGTGGGGAAACGCACTTATTCACTTTCTCATCAAGTATTAGATGAAAGGGTCAGTGCCACTCTCATCTTTGCATGTGGAGTTAAGGATGGCTATAGCCACCATGACATTATGCCATTGGTTTTGGACTCATTTTGAATCTTTTACATCAGTGTTTTGCCCAACGCCATGTTGTTTTTCTGTTTTTTTGCAATCAGATGTTAGCGTATATGGATGAAAGGATACAGGCGTATGCTATCAGCTAAGTAGTGCTAAGTGATGGGCTAATAAAATGCTATGATTACACTCACCAAAACTGAAGCGCAAACTTCTGGGACGGCCTGGACCACACAGAAAGCAATAAAATTAGTCAGATTATCCAATGAAAGTGATCCAAAAGGCTCCAACAACAACAACACAAGCACAGTGACGAGGTCGTCATTCACTTCTCCAGCTACCTGACACAGCCACACCAACTCAATTACACAGGCAGATGATTTATTATGAGGTAGGAAACTATCCATAGAGGCCAAACCCGTTTTTTGCACCAAGCTGTAAATATGCTTTTTAATGCTTGAAAGTTGGCCATTTAAACATGGAAGTCTATGAGGACTGTATGAGGACTTACTCCCTCTTGAGCCAGCCTCAAGCGTCACCTGAAGGAACTGCAGTTTATGCCACATCTTTGTTGGCCTCATTTTTCAGCTCCATGCACGAGTCCATGCACAGAAAGAGTTAGGGTTCAACTGTGGATGGATTAAGAAATTATATAAACTGTATTAACAAATTATTTTCAACAGAACTGGCTGTTTCCCCCTGCATCCTGCCTTTATGTTAAGTTAAGCCATCCGTGTCCACGGCTTTATCTCTTCACTGAATGCAGTATTTACCACATAATGTACAATTGGTGAAGGTGGTGAAGATTGTCAGGTTCTTGACTTCCCAGTGATGAACTATTAAGATAGTCTGACTGCAGAGGTACAGTAGCTGTGTACATTTTTCTTCTTAATCAGATTTTGTCAAGACAGTAGTCACACCATCAGAATTGTTGGTGTGACAATGACCTGATGCTGCATAGTCACAGGAATTCATGTTTTGTGAAAGGCTGAAATAAAATCTGTGTATTTGATTACCGCAACGTAAACAGCACTAACATGCAGTTAGTAATATGATAAAATGAACTTACTGAAGCACAAAAAGTAAGGACATTTTGTTTGTTCTGTTTTTCTTTGTTGTAAAAATGCTTCTTGGCAATAAATCTTATACTGTTGGAAAGCCTGTTTATTTCCCCTTAAATGGTGCCACGTTTGTAAGGAAAATGCATTTGTGGGTTGAGCAGCAGAGTTGAGTATGTGGGTTGTGCCCATGAAAAGCTTGCCAAATCTTCTTTACCATTGCCAAACAGCAGTTTATTAAGGATGATCTCTATATAATGAAACACTGATAAACAGAGCATCTGTCTGGGCTCCTTAATGTATGTTAGACTATAATTGTGAGTAGAATTAGAGCACAGCTCGTCTTTCATGTGGTAACAGGACCATTTGTTGCACTTGGGGCACCATGCCTTCATCTTATTTAAAGTCTTTTACGAGGCAATATTTCTATATATAAATATCTTTAAATCACAAAGCTTGTGGAGTTTGTTTTTCTTTTTTTTCCTTTTCTGTTTTGTTTTGTTTTCATCTGACAATGCAATTTGGAGTCAAGTTGCTTTTTTTCTCAGTGTTTGTAATTTATGAGCCAATGGTACAAATGTCATACAGTTAAAGACACATAACTTCTTTTTTATTTACAATTGGGACTTTACAGGATTTTACAGTAACCACATTGGTATGTCACACAGTTGGTCCACACTTAAATAGTTCAACAACCACTGGATTGCCATGGAACTGGTAATAGATGTTTATTGTCCCAAGAAAATGAATGTTAATGACTATGGTCAATTTTTTTGCCTATCCTGTGACATATTCCTGATTCCACTTCCACTTCTAAGTCACTTTTCTCAATCTGATTTAGTACCCCAAATCATGTCAGAGAGCATAGATGATTCAGTAATGTTTTGGTTACACTACAGTCACACTAGGGAAAGCAGTGGATGGAGACTGCAGCACAACCACAATTTATGCGACTGAAATGAACTTGAAATCTTGTTGCATTTGAAATGACCAAAAAACAGATCTGAGATCACTCTCAGCCAGAATCTCATAGATCTGAAGCAGAAATTCCTTCACAAATAGTGACACAGTTGCTGCAGGGTAGTGATATAACTGCAAAATGACATAGGCACCAGCAGTCTTGCTTTTATATAGGAATGTAACCAAAATACAGGTATTTAATAACCAGTCCTTTCGCTATGGAAATGCATCGCAGACAAGATGTGATCATCACGCAGACTGACTCTGATTGAGTGCAACACATTGGCCATCTGTATTGTACCTTCACCAATCTGTCTGAAAGTGACTGCAGTCAGTCCAAGTCAGACCTGTGTGGGAGACCTGTGCAATAACTTGAATTAAAGGCGATCCCCCAGAAGTCAACCCCTGGGAGACCAGTTGATTGTTGCAACTACTTTAAATCAGCTGCCAAGTGCAAAAAAGATTCAGTACAATCACCAGGCAACTGTCAATTTATCACAAGGAGGTTGCCACGATCAAATAAAAAAATTTAATCTGTTTGATGCACCAACTGAAGAACCATAAAGGTAACATTCCCGTTGCTTTAGTGCTAATTAGTATGCA
The DNA here is from genome assembly GCA_015106715.1 of Bujurquina vittata. Classification (NCBI taxonomy): domain Eukaryota; kingdom Metazoa; phylum Chordata; class Actinopteri; order Cichliformes; family Cichlidae; genus Bujurquina; species Bujurquina vittata. Next base: position 13,533 of record VUQK01011404.1, read on the forward strand.
TTTTAGCATGGCCAGTAATGTTTTTCAGTTCAATTCAATTTTATTTATATAGCGCCAAATCACAACAAACAGTTGCCTCAAGACGCTTTTTGGTGATTTGGGAATATCAACACACTTCAGCTCTTTGCACCGTTTAATGCTCAGTTCTTAAAGGTACAGGATATCGGATTTAGTGGCATCTGTGTGTTTCAGACACCATGCACACCTTCCAAAAAGGTAATCAAACTTGTGGTAGGCGCTAAACCTTTTAAAAAAGTCTTTGGTTTGTTTTTTCTGTGTTACTGTGGAACCACTGAGGTGCAGCATGTCTATAGGAAAGGCTCTTTCAAAGTTAATAAAAGCTTATTTTCAAGGGATTATTCTGTAGTAAAAATATATAATTATAAATATTATATTCCATTCCTGCCACAGGAGCCTCCTGAATCCTGCACAGTCATTAGGTGTGCTGGACTTGAAAACAAGCTCATAATTTGTTTTCTTTACAGAGGTTCTAACTTAACTCTAATTTTACATATGAAACATTTATCACTGTGACGCACATAGCTCCGGTTGACACATGCAAACACGATCCAAAATAAGAGTTTATATTTTTCAGCTGAACAAAGAGTCCATTATCTCGGGCGCAGAGAGAAGACGCTGACTGCTGATATTTCTGTTTGTTTAAACTTTTTACTCACAGTGAAACGGTGTTAATTTTGGTTTGCGGGATGTTGGCGGCCGGGGATTGCAGAGCGGTGTGAAGAACAGATGGTGCGAGTAAAACCTGTTTGAAAACGCTCAGCCAGCAGTGACAGTGCAGCTCCTTTTCTTCTCTTGATTGTGAAAGTCGCCATTGTAACTCCATCAAGTGAAAGATGGCAGGCTTTGTGACACAGCAGATAATCATTTTGAGCTTTTGTTTGATTTTTTTTTTTTGTGTGTGTGTTTTTGGTGCAATATGGCAATCATAGAGAATGAGAATGAGCCAAAGACTTGCTTAGCAATCAGTGAATGTAAGAGAAAAGGCAAGAGCCCCATTCCCAGCCATAGCACACAGATGGAAGTCTGTTCCCACTAGTGTCTTAAAATAGTCACAGAGGGCTTTTCAATTACACAGGCCACGTAGTAAGAAGGGGCCCAATCATAAAACCAGAGTGTTTACCTCCTCTCTAAATCTTATTCTGCTTTGATTAAGGGGGCAGACAGTGGCTGTGGAGCTGTGATTGAAAGGACAGGGCCAGGGGCATGATGTCTTACAAAAGTGTAGGAAACACAATAGAGGCTGTAATTGTCAGTGGTACATGACCTGAGGCCAGCCGAGCATCCGCTACAATGCTAAATTGGTCCTTAACACTGGAAGCACAGCTAGAGAATGCGAGTGGGGTTATATAAGTGGCAAAGATGGATCAAGGTGTGTGAAACTGAATTTCAGATCGGTCTATATTAATTATTTTACACGTGAAAGCCAGCTGGCATACAATGAGGAGTAAAACCAAGCCTGAGAAAACATGTCTTCTCTAGAGTCAGATAGAGAGGGATTAAAGAGTATTCCATCAAGTTGCATTGTGGGACGTGTAGGCTCCATTGTTTTTGAATCCCAGGCTTCATCATTTCTATCTTCCTGCTAAATTACTCAGTTCTTTTTCAGGACATTTGGGGAAACACACTTTATTTTCTTCCTTCCCTGCATGAGAAGATCACCAGGTGCACACGCAGTGATGCAAAACAGGAGGAGTCACAACTGGACTTCGCATCGACTTGAATCAGAGTGGCACACAGAGCTGGATCAAATGTTTGTCGTCAGAATTGTGTCACAGGATTCCCTCACTGTCATCATGGAAATATTTCACCTCCCGCATCCACACACATGTGTATGCGAGAGCGTGAATGGGTTACTTTGTCCTTATTTATACAATGGCCGCATGCAAGGGCGTGGATTCTCGTGTTCCCAGGTTTCTTTGTCCATACACTGCTTTGAGGAACCAGATAGACGGGTTTACACAGAGTTCTCTTTTAATAAATTGTAGTGTAAATGACAACGGCAGCGTATCTTGCTTTTCAAGCTCGCAATACACTGTTTTTCCCTCTGATAAACATGCAACAAAGTTTCTGATTTCAACAGGTCCAGAAAGGCTGCGTGATTTTGGTTTCATCTGGTTTACTACAAAGAAAGTGTGGCAGAAAGTGGTCAACACAGCAATAATTGTTGAATTCCCTCACCTCGAAGAGACAAAGCTGTTCATTAAAAAGTAAATATATTTAACAAATGCTTGTTTTTAAATATAGGGCTTGGGTATAAATCATTGATGCTCATTTAAGGCTGAATTTAATTTTTATTGATCTTTAATTCAGCAGGTCAACCGCAGCACAAACACCCCCATCTGATCTTTTTCTGCTGGCTGGATGCCCAGGGGATTATGTTTTTTAACGAGCTTCTCCTCATAGGAGGTAGATCATCCCTATCAATATTTCAACGCATATATTAACATTATCCAAATTGATTAAGTGCCTTGGCAACCTCAAATGTTGTTTATCAAAGGAAAGGTCACTTGATGTATTTGGCTGTCCAACAGGGTATCTTCCTGAGGACTCCATAGGAAGACACGGTGTAATATTGATCAATGCTTTAGCTTAGCTTAGATTTATCACCACTAATGATTCGAGTAAATGTTTACACAACCCTTCAGGGAGACGGTAAAGAAAACATCAACGCACATGTTTCAAAAATAAGCGAGGAAAAAAAAAAGCAAAATGAATCAGAAAAGACAACTGCTGCATACATATCACAGTTCACATCAGTGAAAAACCCATAAAATTTCCGTAAAGACTCAGATGAGTCATACAAACACTGAATAATGTCTCAGCCGTGCAGATGTGCTAATCTGCTGCTCTTTCTGGTTCTCTCTGTTCTGCAGGGTCTTAAGGTTTTGCACAGTAAAAGTAAGACGAAACATGACGCAGAAGGCGAGCCTGCAGCAAGATCTTCAGTCTTATAATATAACATCGCAGGTAACACAAGACGAGCCTTTTGTCCGATCAAGCGGGAATTTGATCATGAAAATAGAACAAGAAAGCAGCAGTTGCAGCTAAACAGCAAATACAAATGCTTTCTATCCTCTTCACTGTCCGCTTATTCCATCACTACTGGCTGATGTAATTTGATCTAACATTTGATTAAATTTGAGAACTGAGAGTTAAATTATTAATGCTGGCCTTTTATGAGCTCATAGTGGTGTAGGATGCCTATCTAATGCTTCATAGGAGAAGGTAAGATGATGTTACAGAGTGAAACACAAGCATTGCATTTCCTTATTTTTATTATTTTATAGGTCCATGGAGAACAGAGGGGCTTTTTTTTTCCTTTTTTTTTTTTGGAAAGTCTATTCGTTCATTCCTCATTCAACCAGGCCTTCTCTGGGTAAAAAAACAGAAGGATTGCACACAAAGACGATACTAATTGTGCATTCACAAGTTCCTCGGATGGTCCCGTTCCTCGTGGCGTTTCTCACTGCTAATAAACAACTTTTCTATCTGATCTCTATCATCCTATGTAGACAGTTATTCCTTAATGCCATATAATAAATCAAATATTAGAAAACAAGATAATATTCATTGCATGAATTTGCACAATTAATCCAAACATTCCTACTATGTTTACATTCATCTGCCATGTTTTTGTGAGTGATGTCAAGCTCTTGGCAATGCGTGCCGCACAATCTTCTCCAGCTTTCAAAGCGGTTTTTACCGACTTAAGGGAGTGTTTACATGAATTTTCCTTGTGTCAAACTCATTTGTTTTTTTCTGATTATCCCTGCATGATTTGACATGCTTAATAGGTTTTCTGACTATATACATGAAAGGATGGCAAATACAACTAAAAACTAAAAAGAAGTTCCATTATGTGTGGGAATTGTAAAGTTCAGGCGCAGCACTGCTCTTTAAGCTGCTTTATCCTCAGATCCAAAATGTGGCCTTGGAAATTCCCACTGTGAATGATACATGAGTGCGTTTCTCAGATGCAGAAAAAAAAGTAAAAATGAACAAATTCATTTTATTCCCCCCCACCCCCTCCCCCCTCCCCCCGCCCATCAGGATTGTTT
>VUQK01011404.1:17631-32767 GCA_015106715.1 Bujurquina vittata
CCCCGTCCCCCAGCTGATCAGGATTGTTTCCCTGGGTTGATAGGGGAATAAAAACTTTCCAATGTGTGATCCATGTGTAAACATGGTCAGCTGAGGACACAGAAACCAGTGATTTCTTTTTTAAATGTACTAACTCAAATCAGATCATCAGAGTTGTGTCAATAACAATATTTCCTGTGCTTTGATTTCAAGGTACACCGTTTTTTCTCCTTCTTTTCCCCCTCAAATATGATGGAAATACAGCATTCATGCCTTTTATACAGTACATGGTATAAAAAGAAAGTTTTAGTTCCAGGACAGCACTGTAGGCTGCGTCCATAAAGATTAAATGTTGCAATACAGCCATGTTAATATTTCCTTGTGTCATCCTGCTGTATCGGAAAAGAAGATTGACAAATACTGCCATGGTGTCAGAGCCCTGGATCTCTCACTCTCAACTCATATAATGATGCTTGTGAATGACCCTGTGGCATTGTATTTAAGTGCAGAGTTAATAGGTTAAAGGACAAATTTAACTCAAATTTTGTTAATTTTCTAAACTTAACCATTTAGTTTAACCAGGTTGTAAAAGCAAGAGTACACAAATCTAGGATAAGGCATACTTCAACCTCTACAATGGCTGAAGTTCATTTCTCTGCATCATTACCAGACTCTGCAATCATTACTAAATCCACAAAGCACAAAACAACACTTACAACACACAGAAAACGATGTCGCAATCACACAGCATTAGTTTTTAAAAGGCAAACCCTCCCTCTCTTTACAAACATCAACAAGCCTATGGTTTTCAGTTCATTCATGGATCTGCCGCTTTGGAGTTCCTGCTTGAAAGTGTAAGTGTACCATTTTGACTCAAAGCCAAGGGACGCCCTCTTTTCTCTGTCTCTGTCTTTGCAACCATTCATGCCCTCTGGAGCATACGCTCCACCCAAACAGTATCTCCATGGTGACACACATACTGTATGTAGACTAGCCTTAAAGGTGTGCGTCTGCGTGTCTTCTTTTTTTCCATCTCTACTTAACTGACTTTTGAAACTGTTACAAGGGTCGAACGTCAACATCAGCAGATAAGGGGTTTCCCTCTTCATGGCCTCCAGTCACCCAGGCAACATTCCTGAGTCGACAAACATTGAGCGTGTGCATACCAGAGGATCTCCCAAGAAGTCCAAAAGGTTTTCCTGCTGTGTTGTTGTCGCCGTTGCTATAGTAGTGGCTGCCAGCCAGGGAATGTGTACAGGTGAAAGCAGGTACGCTTACTCTACCTGGTACCTTCCGTTCAAAGTACAGATGGAACGAGAACACCCTTTACCTAAGGACATACCCAAAAGACGTCACAGCTGATGTGATTGTAAGGGCTTTCCCAAATACAAAACATTGCAATCTGGTATGTTTGTGCCTATGAGTGTACCAACATCTTAAAAATAATCCCAGCCTTCTTCATTTGACGTACACTGTCAGACACTTTGATCCTCAAAACTGTTCACGTTCAAATGAGTTCAGTTTGTTTGAAACTGGATCTGAAAATCTTTCAGCTATCAGTCATTTCTCACTTGTTGTTAATTTGCTGTTTCAGTTCCTTTTAGTTAAATATTTTTGGCTTCCTTGTTCAGCTGTGACAGCCTTTTACATTCGATTTAGCTCAATTTGCCCACAGTTCATTTCATAACACTTGGTGCCCAGTATGAATGTACTACTCTAAATGTTTAACCAGATAATTAACAGCTTTTAGTAAGTAATTTTAGTTATGGACTCTATTTAAACAGTGTTACTAAAGTTTTAGCTAATGAATACTTTTAGAGGAAAATTTCCCTGCTTTGTTCCTAGGAGGGGACAGGTTGCGTCAGGAAGGGCATCCTGCAAAACCAGATATACAGAGCTGCACGTTGTAGCGACTCCTTGTTATTAACAAGGGAGCAGCTGAAAGCAGTTTTAATAAGCATGTTTAGTTAGCAATTCTATTTAAAGTATGTTTCTATAGGTTTACCCAGCAATTTCATCTACACTATCTATACTTTTAGCCAAATTATTAACAACCTTTCATAAATCATTTCAGCTACTTGCTCTATTTTAATTGTATATCTACAGAGTTAGCTAACAATTTTTCAAAACTATTAGCTATTACTCAGCTGTTTCAGCCATTCATTCAACTTTTCATTATTACCTGTATTCATAGCATTCCTTTTGGTTGCTTTTTAAAATTATTTTTAGTCAACTGCAAACTTTTCAGCTCAAACTTTTCCATCTATCTCTCCTCTCTCGCTCTGTCTGTGTTTGTGTGTGCGCCTCTTGCTTTTTTTTGCAATGAACCTTTTAACCAGATTCCCTGCACGACATTCCTCCGGTCTTGGTAAAACACAACAGCGTCACTAACAGAACAATTTACAGAATCAGAGCAGCAGAGAGAGACCCCGACCCTCGCACAAGTAATTGTACAGTGATCCTGTGTGTGCGCGCACATGGTTCGTCATGGTCACCAGGGAGGCGAGAGGCTTGCAGCCGTTCAGTGCAAACACAAACCAGGGCCATCTGCAAGCCTGGATAGCCTCCAACAGCAACACTAGCACACATATACACACGCTTATCCACACACACGCTTCACATGATATCATGAACGGGGTGTCAGTGGCTGCACCTCATCTTTTAATGGGAATGTGTGCGCTCTGGAGCCATCTGCAGATGTTTTATGACGACCTAAAGAAGTTTATGGCTACATTTTCTATTCCGAATACAGATATCCAACAAGTAACATTGTACATTACCTCACTATGATTTCAGTCAAATAACTGTTCCTGCAGTGTTTATAATGGATTTACATAACACAAATTATGAATCAGATATATCTCAGCTTACTGTAGGTCTTAGCTTCACTGTTGTTGGGAAATGTTGAGAAAACAAGTGAAGCATGCTGTTATGAAACTGACTGAGGCTGTATAGCAGCAGGCCAAAGTGAAAATGCCTCTTTCCCTGCCAGAGATTTGTATTGGAAACCACAGATCCATGGCACAGAACCACATGGGCCTTCCTTTAGAACTACAGAGGAAAATGTGTGCTTATTTGTCTAGAAAGATTTAATATGGTTTCTACCATAACTGTAACTATAATCAACTGTCTTGTCAATTTTACAGCAAAAAAAATCAAAAGGTAGAATAAACAAGCCTGAAACAGGTTGCCATGGTGCTTAATGGACATCGTATGATTTTGCTCTCATGTTAGACTTTGTAAATGAGCAGCAACTTGAACTTAAACTTGAGATGTCCCTTGCACTGCCCTTTTCTATGTTGTTGTCCCCCCACCCACCCATCTCTAATGGAAATGTTTTGAAGAACACATCCTTTACTAATTAGGTCTTTGAGGTTGTCTTCTTGATCCACGGTGCTTGGATACAAGCAAGAAAAAAAAAAAAACAGCAGTGGGTTTCCAGCTGTATATACTGTACAGTTAACCATCCATCAAGCTGGTCCCCTTCCCTCTGAAACTCCACAACATCCCTTTGAACTTATCATTATGGATTGAGAAAGAAAAACATATTTGACAGTCGCAGAGTGTGAGTAAATTCTCATCATGACTCACGACAGTCTGCGGTTACCTCTTATCAGCCATGCGAACAGCTAATACACATGGATTATTAGTCAGTGCACGTCCAGATTGTGCTGGAGCCTCATGAGCTGTAACAGACTGTCTTTTAGTGAACAACTTTGTTTACCCAAGGCATATTTGAAGAAGATCTTTGTTTTTCTCCTTTTGATTTCAGCTAAGGGTAAAAACCAAACAACTGAATAAAAAAAATATGATGATTTGTATGTGTCCTTGCAGCTCTTATTTTGGTCTCCACCAACTCCTGAGGGAAACAGGGAAATATATACCTGTTAAGTGCTTCACTATTTATTTACCAGCTATATACATAACTGACTTTTTTTAAAAGTTTGGTGGTTTTTAAATATTGCAGTGTGTATTAGAGTACTGTTTAGATGGCTGTACTTTACTTTTTAGTATTTTAGTAGTACTAAAATACTACTAAAATCATGTTAATAATATCATAAAAATAATACTATTGCAAAGTCAGATCTGAGGTGGTGAAAGACAATCTAGATGGATGCTTCTTTCTGCTCTGTTTTGGTCTCCACCAAACTTTTTTTTATCTTGTGGTATTGCAGTACAGCAAATAGTGTGTAATCATTTGGTCTGCTGTATAAAATGATGAGTGCGTCTTAACACAGAGATGGATCGAGTGTAATACGTAACCTAACAGTAAAAGCCTGACATCACCAATGGGCACGTTCAGTGACCGACCACATCAGACTAAAATCGAGCGTGAATCAGAGTTATCACTAAACATGATCGCCCTGTTTACCCAGGTTGGTTTTCAGATGAGTCACAGAGACTGTTGTTTTCTGGTTTTTGTTTGGATTTCAACACACATATCAAATTGCTACCAGCATGCACCGTACAACTGATTAGGCCCACTGATAGTCTTATCATTGTACTCCAAGACGGTTGTCGTTGAGTAGAAACAACATAATTTCTGCCAAAGCTTTATCAGAAATTCCAATCACTCGTATTTGTCATCATCAGGAGTTCCCTGTATCTGTTTAAAAGTTTCGTGCTTGAACACATGGCTTGTTAGTTAAGAGGTATTGTTTAGAGAGTTTGTGTTTTTGTGCAACTGAGCTTAGATTTTCAGTATTTTATTAGACTGAAACTATGCTGTAACTAGACTTATTTCTTCACCACTCTCAATCCTCTATCCATTTTCAGCTATTTTATACCATTTGTATCATTATATAATTTATACTTTAATTATATTTTCCTTTCTTCAGTGTGCCACAGACCTTTTCTTAACAATGTAATTCAAGACTGCTAACTTCAATCTAATTGCTATAATATTGCCAATGCTTCCTTGTATATCTCATCATATTTGCTAGAACCTCCATTTAATCCACACACGTTTAGATGGGTTCAACTGCACACCATGAGCCTTTCTCATTTCAACATTTTGTGCCTTCTCATTTTCTCTGTTCTCCTTCCACCTGCCTGACCCAGATATCAATCTTAGTATGCCATGATGAAGGAACTCTGACTTCCTGAGCTGCACGAGGAGGACAGAGGAAAGAGGAGCCTTGCTTGAGGAGCTATAATTGAGGATACACAGGTGTATCCTTTGCAGAAAGGTTTTCACCTTTGATGTATAAAAGAGGCATGGCTAGAAATAACTTTTTTTTGTATTTGTAGGATAGTTATTTAAGATGATCAGCAATTAAACTGTTTGTGTGTGATAGATTTAAAAAATGTATATTTTGTCTCATTTAATTAAATTTAAAACAGTCCTAAATATATGTTGTGTTGTTACGTTTGTCTAACATGTCTTTGCTATTTTAGTATCAGTGGTGCCATCTAGTGGTGATTTTCTGCAGGCAGGTCGTTGTCATGCTGTTTTACAGGGAGAGTCTGACATTGTGAAATCCCTGACTTGTATTTGACCCCTGATGGTAAAGTGGGTCAGAGCCATAAAACCCCATGAATCCTACACCTGCGGTATGCAAAGCCAGCAGCTTTCACTGTGAGACTGTGAGGGTGTGCAGGTGGGAAACATCAGGCGTATCCGAGGGAACTATGCTGGTCAAGCACAGCAATACCATGGAGATCACTGAATGAGTGTTAGAGATTTTCACCAGTGAAACCAGAATGAATGAAGCCATTGTTGGGTTGCTGGGTGGAAGTAAAGAAAAAAAGCTGTCATTTATAGAGGTATTGCCTAAGGTGAGGGTTAATCTTGGTATCACCCCACCAGTGTAATTATCTTAGTCATAGTCATGTAGGTTACTCCCTAAAAACTATCATGTAATGGCTGAAATTCATTAAAACCGACCGTTGTATCCTGTGAGTCATTACGGTACAAGAATGGAAAAAGAAAGTGGTGAAAAAATACACAACAGGAAACAAAAACTCTTTATTGGGAAATTGTGTTAATTCCTCTGTATTTGCTGTGTAGTCACAGAATAAAAACAAAGGAAAAAATACAAATTTGGAAGCTACTGAAGCAACACATATACACAGTAAGTGTATGTAGACAGCTGAACTGCCTTACTCATGCTTTTCTGATTTCTTCTACAATAATTCAGTTCAGTTCCATTTTATTTATGTAGCGCCAAACAGTCACCTCAAGGCACTTTATATTATAAAGACCCTACAAACATAGAGAGAACCCCCAACAATCAGACAACCCCCTATGAGCAAGCACTGGGTGTCAGTGGGAAGGAAAATTAACTTTTAATAGGAAGAAAGCTCCGTCGGAACGAGGTGAGTGAAGAAGAAACACTGCATCATGGGAAGCCCCCAGCAGCACCATAACTAAGGGAGGGCTCGGTGTCACCTGATCCAGCCCCAACTATAAGCTGTATCAGAAAGGAAAAATTCAAAACAATCCATTGTTTTATTACAGATATTTAAGCACAAGAAGAAATTGTAATATGTAGGGGTACCTGATGCTGGAAAACACAAAATAAATAATAATAATTACAGAAATATGGAGAAAGTGATTTAAAACATTGTTGCAATTAAATTATAATACCCGACAGTGTGCCAGACGTGTCAAAACATGTGCTGTGAATTTGCAGTTAAGCGTGTTTTGTAGAATTAAAAATGACAAAATGGTCAAAATCTTACACTCACTGGCCACTTTGTTAAGTACTGTACACCTGTTCCACTGCTCTTATTGCAAATACCTAATCAGCCAATCATATGGCAGCATCTCAGTGCATTTAGGTATGTAGACGTGGTTAAGACAACCTGCTGAAGTTCAAACTGGGCATCAGAATGGGGAAGAAAGGTGATTAAAGTCACTTTGAATGCAACATGGTTGTTATTGCCAGATGGGCTCGTCTGAGTATTTCAGAAACTGCTGATTTACTGGGATTTCCCCACACAACCATCTCTAGGGTCTACAGGGACTGGTCTGAAATAGAGAAAATATCCAGTGAGCAGCAGTTCTCTGGGTGAAAATGACTTGTTGATGTCAGAGAAGAATAGTCAGACTGCTTCGAGCTGACAGGAAGGCACCAATAACTCAAATAATCAGTCATTACAATCAAGGTATGCAGAAGAGCACCTCTGAATATATGTCAGACTTTGAAGCAGATGGGCTGCAGCATCAAAAGAGCACAATGAGTGCCATTGGTGTCAGTTGAGAACAGGAAACTGATGCTGCGGTTGGCATGGGTTCCCCAAAATTTAACAACAGAAGGTTTTGAAAAACATTAACTGGTTAATTGAGTCCCAATTCCTGCTGCAACATTTGGATAATATGGTCAGAATTTGTGTAAAAAAATAGTGTGGGAGACATTTTTGTCACACTTTAGCACCAGTTTCTTGAACATCACAATGAGTTCGCCGTACTCAGATGGCCTCCCCACAGTCATTGGATTTCATTCCAGCAGAGCATCTTTGGGATGTGGTGAAGCAAGAGATTTGCATCACACATGTGCAGCTGAAAAAATCTGCAGCAACTGTGTGATGGTGTCATGTCAATATAACTCAGAGGAATGCTCCCAGCATATTGTTGAATCTGTTCAATGAGGGATTTAAGCAGTTCTGAGGGCAACAACAGCTAACAAATGAAGTGGCCAGGGGAGCTTTGTCTCAAACAATCACACGGTTGATTTTTGTATATTCATGGTGATGGCAATAAGACACTCTGGGGTGAAGGTAGGTGCTTTTGACAGACAAACAAAACAAAACCAAAGAGCCTGCACTAAGATAATACACCTTTTCTTTTTTCCCACCTTCTGTTGCTGCACCTACTTTTACATTAAAACGTGTACCAACACCTAAGGAGTGACTAACTACCAAACTGTCATCACTCCTCCACAGTCTGCCAAGTGTCCGATGATTCAAAGCATGGATGACGTCCAGGCAAATGCAGTGAGAGTAAGAGCCTCTGAGCCATTTCACAGATGGATGTGTCATCAAAGGAAAAAGAAAATTTGAGTGAAAGAAAATATGTTGCTGAGGTCGGATTTAAGGACAAAGCCTGAAATGTTTGTTGTGCAAAGAAATGAGACGGTATCCTAGAAAAGAACAGAGGAAAACAAACAGCAACAAACAGGAGAGAGGATAAGGCCATCGCCTTTGATTGCTGAAGTGTTATTTCAAAGCATCTGTTTCTTTGTTTTCTTCCTGGGTGTCTAAAAACCTTGAGACATCATTATCTCAGCCAAATACACCTAAAATATTTGACGTGCTCAGATATGCCCCGATGGTCACAGTTTTATTCCAACTGCAGAACAAGAACTCCTGCAGATAGAGAAAACAGAGATAGGGTAATGACATTTCAACAAATCAGAGCCCGACGTGCCTTTGGAAACATACTGCTCTCCGTGCACACATTACTCAGCTAGCAATGTGACTTCTAATTGAATGCAGGTTTTTTTTTTCATCCGAGTGATCGATGGATTTAAATTCTGCTGGTTCTTCTTTTGTGCAGGTCAATGGGTTTAAAAGGCTGTTGCAAACATATTGCAGTAGGTGGCGCTGTGTAACATGAAATGAATTCATTTTGTGCAACACCTTTTAAAGCAGTATATATATATATATATACACATATCATTTTTACTTCTCTGTCTCTCTTCATCATTAGAGCTGAGTCACTCTGTCCTTAGTGAGGCCTGAAAAAACTTAACAAGGAAGTTCTGAGCTTTTATTTCATCGGCGGCAATCTGGTTTGGATCTCCATGTGCACTCTCACACACAGGGAAAAAGAAAAGATGAGCACACACACCAATTAATATGTGACTAGTGAATGCAGCAGGGCAATGGTGCACAGTCATACTGAGCTTTTGATGTGTCTTTATCTTCTTTATGCCTTATTAAACACTGCACATCACCAGACTGTGTCTTCCTTTCTTTATGCACACAATATCCTGATAATACTGTTCTCGGATGTAACTGAGGAAATGGCAGGTTTTAAATTCCAAATCAAGCTACAAACTGTGTTATAGAAGAAGAAAAAAAGTATGGCAAAGTGTCTTTTAAAGGAAACCAAATACAAATATTTTGTTTGTCATCGTGAGACTGAGGATGGTCACACGTTATTTAACTAGAAAGGGTCTCTGTCTGCTCTTTTGATTGATTTTTTTCCAAGCAGGATGTTGTTACAGATTGCTTAATGTGTCACTGTTGAAAGAAACTGCATTAAAATGTCTGTCTTTAGGCTGTCCACAGAATATTACAATAAGGTATATACATAAGGTACCGTGCTTAACAAATTTATTAATCCACCTGTCATAAGAAAATACAAATATTTTTGAAATCTGTCAAAAACTTGTTTACAATTAAAAGTGATTTTGTTGTTTATCAGGCAAATAACAAACTGAATTCACATTTTTATATCCAAATTTGAGCCGGCTCTGGACTTCTATGACAGGTCAAACATTGCATTTAACTACTAAAACTGATTTCTCTGTTCATAAATGCAAGCAAATAACATCTTGATAAAAAACATAAGAATTTGCCGTTTTGTCTGCTTTTTTTATAAAACAGTAAATTTGAAAATTCATGATCACTTCAGTTGAAGAGCTTGAGAAACATACTGAAACATAAAAAAATATTTTGGTAATTACCAATACTGCAATTTTAGGGCAGCTGTGGCATAAACCTTACACAGTCTGTACTCAGTCATTATTTCAAGTGAAATCCAGCATTTGTGATCAATATTTGGCAATTGCTCTATGAATAAGGTGAACCTATGGTTAACTTAATAAATAATTTAGACCTGTAGTAATGCAGACCAGCAGCGCTGTGCTCCAGGAAATAAGTAATTTTACAACTCACCAGGGGGTGTTTAGACACAAGTAATGAAGTGAGCTCAATTCTTATGGATAAGCTGTAATGAATAAATTGTTTGAACAAGTGGCCAATCACATGATAGGTGTTTGAAACAGAAATAAAGGATTTTGGTCAAAAGTGACTGCTGATTGAAAAACAGTTGAGAGACAGTAAAAATTGTTCAAATGTATAAAAAATATTGTAACGCCAAATATCAAGTTTTTTTCTACTGGCCACATTCACGGTGTGACAGGCCTAAGCGAAAACTTCACTTTTCTCATTTCATCTGTCTGACTATAATAAAAAAAAAAGTCTAACAAGATTTTATCAAAATCAATGTCAAAAATCCAGAGAGTGGGCCCTCTTCCCCTTTAACAACAGAAAGAGCAATGGGGAGAATTATCTAAGGGACAAGTACTTGATTCCATGCGCTGGTCTGAGCAAAACAAAATTTCTGTTAGTGTGAGAACCATCCAACCCCCTTTATTGAGACTGTGGGCTGCTGTGCATCATAGTGAGCCCGGGGCTCACCAGAACAGACAGTAATGAGCCTGACCTCTCCCCTGTGGCTCGTGATGAACGACATGAGGCCAGAGTGGCTGTGCTCTCTAGCATCTGATTGACAGCACGGTGAATCATAACCACGTCCCGTGATACTGTAAGTATTTGAATACATAACGTGTGCTCACATACACATCAGAAACACGGATTTGACAGGAGTGTGTATAGTCCTGATGTTTAAACACAGTGATTAGATACGTTTTGGAACATCCCTCTGGCTGTGTTGTACTGCGTGAGCACATATTGACTCATACAACGGTCAACTCCTATCTAAGGATTTTATTAGCTGTGCAATGTTTTCAAGTGCAAGGCTCTTTTCTCAGACTTATGAGCCAAAATAGTGTACATCTTTTATGGGAACAGATCCATCTGTTCAAATATCTGCTGGATTTGTTGCTTTTTTAAAATCATCCAGTACCTGTCCTATTAAACACAGAGTGCAAGTGGCTTTTCTCCTTCTCATTTGGCCGTCAACATATTTAGAGATTGATAATTTTCCCATTCTTTGAATGAGTTATTTTGGTCATCTTTATTTAATAGCCAGTACTCAAACATATTTGACAGTTTGGTTATAAAATCAACAAACATACCAAAAAAAACAACTTTTAAAAGAGAGTAAAATGTCAAGCTTAACCATCTGTGGCTGCCACTGGTTTTGAATTTGCTTCCATTTTCCAGCCATTCTTTTTTTTTTAATAGCTTGACCTTATTTGTTCCTCAAGCTATGTGATGTTTTGTAACCATGGCAACAATCAATTTTCCCTTCTAGTAAGAAAGCTAAAGAGCAACCTCTCCAAAGTGTCCAATTTTTTTTAATAATCCAATTACCGGTATTGCAAAGGAAGACTGGTGACTGGGAAATTTAATTTTTTTAAAAATGCTCCTATATGAAAGCTTCCTTAGGAGTGAATTTTTTTAAAGCAACGTAAATGTCAGCAATCCGTCACAGGTATTTTATAATCTAATCAAGCTTACAGGCTGAAATGTCCTTGGGTAGCAGTGAATACCTGCTGCTCTGTGGCTCATTCACTCTGAAGTGACAGAAAGCTCTTGTTCAGTGGAAGGCAATGTATATTTATGATTTGTAACTAGTGTGATGGTTAATTGTAGTTTAGAATTCCAAAGTATTTAATTTATACAGCCTACCCCAAATGTATATGTGCATATTATCAAACCTCAAAATATGCTTCATTTTTTCACTACGTTTTCACTGAATCAGTAGCCCACAGAAGCAGTTCAGCTCAGCTCTGATTCAGAATATTGTTAAAAGTTCTGAAAAAAAATCACAAAAAACCAATGTGATGATTCAGTTGTACATAATACACCTTATTAATAAGCTCATTGAACAGTGCCTGCCAGGACTAGCAGCACTAATCTCAATTAGCACTTAACATCTGACTTGTGTGAGTGGTGATATGGTCACCTAGCCTGCTGAAGTACCTTTGTACAGTTTACACAGTGACATACTGACCCTTGTTCACTTCGTGACCCCTCATGGATTTATTTACTGCACACAGACGTCGCACTGGCGCATATACCTTATTAAGTCAGCGACTCATCCAGTGCAGTGAAGCCTTCAAATATGGGGATAAACAGAGTATCACAGCCAACGCATAATACAATGAAAAGTAACAAATAGGAGAAAAATACTTGTGCGGATGATGATTCACTGGCAGAAAACATAGCAACAGACTTTGGCAGGGAGTCTGCATCCAAGCACGGAGAGGAGTAAAAACTTGCAGAGCAGAAGTGAAGGAAAAGCTCTGAGGCCATCTGGTTTCCCGAGACGGAGATGCCAAGTTGAGGAAAACATTGATTTCTTAGTGCTTCATCACAAATTGTTATTAGGGACAATCATCATGCTATTGCCACTGAGCGTAGTAGAGTTAAAGTAATGAATCTTTATGTTTACGCCTCTGTTTGTTTCAATGCCAGTGCTCACTTTCATTTTATGGAGTGTGATGTAACTTTTGAGAACCCTAAACAGCTTCTACTGTTCTGTTTGTCAGATTAGTGCAGTGCATGGACATAAGGGCACCATAACAAACCATATCACTTAACCACTTAGAGAGATTGTTGCAGTCATTTTGCTGTTGAAGAATAAAAAGCAGCAGGAAAACCATTTGCTTCAATTATGAAATGGAATTTTAATCAATAAAATCACTGATGTTGAGAGGCAATAACACTATTTTTGAGGGGAAAACATGAAGAAGTGAATGGATGGATGGATGGATGGATGGATGGACGGACGGATGGACGGACGGACGGACGGACGGAGGGACGGACGGACGGATGGATGGACCCAACCAGTTCTCTGTGTAAATGCATGGATTCAACATTATGTCAGCCAGTATCCCAGGCACTCATATTTGATGGTTTGACTGTGGTGGAAAGTTTCTTAATAGACAAGTGCTATAACCTTATTTACTTATTTGATTATATGATGCAATTACTTATGTGATTTAATTCACTATGTTTCATAGTAAGTCATCTGCGCTGTTCTGAGAACAGCGATGCTTTTCCAAGAGACATATTAATTTGACAGCCTACACTGACAGTCAGGAGTGTTTTCATTCAGTTGTAATTCTGCGAATTTTCCAAGGTCAGAAGTAAGTTTAATGGAAAGTATAAAGCTGTTCTTTCTCTCTGTGCAAGCGGTCACGTTCCTCGCCCCAGCCTCTTCACGTCTGTGTGTAAATAGAGGACATGGTTACATTTGAACACTCCATCTACCAAGACTTATTTTCCACAGCAGCTCCTCATACTTAATGTCAGCTGTAAATACAGGAGACAGTTTCCTCTGTATCCAGTGAGGATACAGAGGAAACTAATCATATTTCCATAACCATGACGATATTTGTTGCCATGCCTATATAATATTGAAAGTTAAACCCTCTTATAACATTGGCCCTGGTTGTAAAAACAAGTTCTATCATTGATGAACAGTGGTATTCATGTACAACCCCCTCTGAGGGTCCTGCTGAATAACTGAAGCTGCAGCACAGAAGTGTGTAAGTAACCAGTGCTAGGAGTGCCTCGATCATCAGAAGGGTGAGAACAGGTTTGTGATCTTTTTAAAATTTTGTTCAAGTCAATTTAATTTTTTATTAATATCACAAAAGACTTTATATAATAAGATTGAGAAGTTTTTTGTTTGTTTTTTGCAGATTGTGAAGCCATAAAAATGTTTGTTTTTACTAATGTCAGTGTGCATACTTAAGTCCTATTTTACTTTTTCCTAATTTTGTAAAGTATGAGCTGGCAAGACTCTTGATAAAGTCTTGAATTTGTTCTTGATGCTAAATCACATTTGTCTCAGCTACCGCAGATCTTTGGAAAAACACGAGACAGCGTTTTTTGGGTGTGGATGTTGTTGGATTCAATGAGATTTTTCATGCCAATTATTTGCGTATTTTTTTGCTTATGATTCTTTGTCCTCATATTATAGAAATGATAAACATGCTTCTGACTTTTCTGAAGATAAACTACAAAACTCTATGCTTGTATTGTGTTATTGCTCATATGGTCTTAATGGCTCGAGCAAAGCACATTGTATGTCTGTGAAATTTGCTAAATACTTGCTTTGACTAATAATATAAAATCTTTATAAAGCTTATGTATAATGTCACTTTTGGAGGTTCCATTTGTGTTACGCACATTGAAAACCAAATGTACCCAAACAGAGAAGAACTGCTGAACATTGGAAGGCACACACATCATGAAAAGTAGATATAGAAATAACATAATGCAAAGATCACAGATTAAAAGGAAGGAAGTGAAAGGATATGGAAAGCACTGATGCATCCTTTCAAACAATCTAATGAGCACTATTTATATATTGTAATATAGTATTACAATTGTAATAAGGTCAAGTGACTTCACAGGCTTTATCAATGCTTAATAATAATTGCTTGTGCTTTACAGCCATAAATAACAGCACATTAGTGCTTCTCCTTCTTGTGGTGAATGACAGGTATATAAAACTGGCAGCTGAGAAGAGGATATCTAATATCCTGAGGCACAATTGGAAATCTTACATTTTTTTACATAACCTCTGCCTAAATTATAGAATATTTAAGCAAGATCTTTGGGAAATTAGAAAATTACATGCCACTGATCGGAAGGTCGGTGGTTCGATTCCTGGCTACTCCAGGCTGCGTGCCAATGTATCCTTGGGCAAGATACTTAACCCCAAGTTGCTCTCCGACGCAAGCGTTGGAGTGTGAATGTGTGTGAATGTTAGCTAATTAAAAGCACTTAGCTTAGTTACATACGGAAGTGCTTGTATGAATGGGGTGAATGTAAGCTGTATAAGCGCTTTGAGTGCTCAGTCAGAGTAGAAAAGCGCTATTTAAGAGCTAGTCCATTTACCATTTACCATATCGCAGTATTGAATATATGCCAGTGATTTGTGTACACTATGCAGCTTTGGAAAGCCTGGGGACGAGTATAAGTTGCAAAGACAGAAATGTCTGCCTGTATATATTAACCTGAGACCAAATGTACATAAGCTGGAGAAGCTGTATAATTCTAAAGATATTACTGTGCAGCGCAAACCTGCAAAACTTTGTAAAGAAACTGTAAAAAAGATAGATAGATAGATAGATAGATAGATAGATAGATGGATGGATGGATGGATGGATGGATGGATGGATGGATGGATGGATGGATGGATGGATGGATGGATGGATGGATGGATGGATGGATAGATAGATAGATAGATAGATAGATAGATAGATAGATAGATAGATAGATA
>VUQK01011408.1:0-20890 GCA_015106715.1 Bujurquina vittata
ACCAAAACATTTTATAGAGGCACGTTATCAGTTCCAAAACAGAGTTGTGTGCTGGAGTTTTGGCCTTCGTCATTGTCTTGTCCAAGCTGGTTTTTTCCATGACTCAGAGTTCTCTCATCAGTACATGATGTTTTAATTAGTCATACAGAGCAATCTTGTTCACATTGATAGTAGAACATGTTGACGTTAAGTGTACGTACAGTGGCAAGAGCTTCAAGATTAGGGTAAACTGAAACTGAGAAGTTAACACTTTATATCTGATGTTCTCTGTCTGATGTATTATTTGATTATTTGTTTGATCCACTGTTTATTAATTGATTTCCAGAAGAACATTTGGTCATCTTTCATTTGATATAAAATAGATCTCCAACACTATGCGGAAGCTGAACACGTTGAACTTTGAAACAGCAGCTGCCACTTACTGTCCATTAAGAACAGGAAGCTGAGGATACAGTTTTTGCATAGGCTCATCAAAATTGGACAAATGAAGATTGGAAATATGTTGTCTGGTCTGATGAGTTTCAATGGCTGTTTCAAGCAGGATAACACATCATGTCACAAAGCTCAGATCATCTCCAACTGGTTTCTTGAGCACATAGTGAGTTCACTGTATGGCCTCCACAGTCACCAGATCTCAGTCCAGTAGAGCACCTTTGGGATATGGTGGGACAGGAGATCACATCATGGATGTGCAGCCGACAAATGTGCAGCAACTGTGTAATAAATAAGAATTGTTTATGAATTTTTCAGTGGCTCCGTAGTCTAGTGGTTTAAAAATTCAACTAATAAGCAAAAGATCCTTGGTTTGATGCTGGGAGGAGACACAGATCTCTTTTGGGTTGGGTCAGGAAGGGCATCCAGTGTCAAAATCTGCCAAATCAAACATGCGGAGCAACCCGCTGTGGAGACCCCCTGTGAATGAGGAAGCAGTCAAAGTAGCTTTTTGTTTTATGAATTATTTATTGCATCATGTAAGTATCATAGCTGAGAGAGAGATGAGAAACAACAACAATTGCACTGAGACGGCATCGGCATACAATATTTTATAGGCTGTATTAACCTGAACTGGGTAAGAGAGATGGATGGATGAATATTATATATTATTTTGGTGTCATAATAAAAGCTTAATTCCTGATTACTGAGCCCATTTTCACCACCGGTGCATCAAATACTGCTGTGATATCAGCAATGCAATGTGATATCACCAGTGCAATGTGTTGCAGCAAGAGTGAAAGACATCTCACTCCTAAGTTTATGTATTTTGACCACAATCTTTTCCTGCATGTAACCAAGTAGTTTTGGCGTCTAACCAACGAGCAAAAGTGAAAACAAAAGGAAATCACGAGTGAAACAGGACATAAACCACCCGCCTACTTACACACTCTTTAAAACAGCCATTTTAAATGCATATTACAACTTTGTAACAGCCAAACACACGATGCTTAATGATGCATTACACTGTACTTATTAACTATTCACTGAATTCTACAAAAATGCAAGCATCACAATAATAGTTATTGTAAAGCATTACCAATCTGACTGCGTTAAAATGTTTGAATGGTAACCGCACAACATAAAAATGTGTGTATTTGCTGTCACACAAGCCACACACACACATTTCCGCCAGCTCTGTTAACAGCTTGTACATGTGAGTAGTGATGAGTTTCTTATCTGGGAGAAGCAGCCATCCCCAAACAGCTGCTTGATATACAGTTCTTGAGGATCCTTGACCTGCTAGATAAACTGGAAGAGACGGTTAGATATGCAATGTCAGGAGAAGGGGGACGTGTACCTGGCCCCATCCGTTCTGTCTGCCAACTCCAGACAGCCTACACTTTTCATCGAGAGATGACATTACTTTATTACCCACTCTTCAAGATTGAAGATTCGGGACGCAGATAAGACATTTTTACAATTAAGTTGGTGTCAGGCAGAAGCTTCATATGCTTTAAGTGATAAATAATGTTTGATATTTGTCAGAGCGTCACGTGGTAATGCGAGGTGACGGGCGGAGATTGAGTTATCTGCTTTATGAGGTATATGTTGAAATATAGTATCTGACAGAATTCAAATTTTAAAGCAGGAAATTCAATTAACTTCCAGCTTCTGTTAGCAAATTAGATTGTGAATATTAGCAAGAGTTCCCCCAGGGTGGCCCAGTGAGATGGAGTCGCCTGTGCTCCTCTAGTTTATGTTAAGCTTCTGTTGCACTGAATTCTGGAAAATGTAAAACCGCAAATTCTATTTGATTTTATTAAAAAAAATTCTGACTAGTAGATTTTATTTTGGTAGTAATATGTTTACTATTTATTATTTTTTTCTGTTTTTTTGCTAGTTACAGATAGCGATATGTTCCTATATGTTCTTACATTTTGCTTTAGAAGACAACTGCTCATGTTCACACTTTACCCCACTGCTATACCAGGGGACATAAAAC
Organism: Bujurquina vittata; assembly: GCA_015106715.1. NCBI lineage: Eukaryota > Metazoa > Chordata > Actinopteri > Cichliformes > Cichlidae > Bujurquina > Bujurquina vittata. The sequence continues at coordinate 2,438 of VUQK01011408.1, forward strand.
ATTTTATTGATATAATGGCAGTGTAGCTTTGTAAACCCTGACAGGCTATATTCTTCTGCCCTAATAGCACCATCCAACGCTACCTAACAGGAAGCCTCATCTGTCCGCAGTCAGGCTGCGTTCATGTGCTTGCAGTGATTTAGTGCGCTCCTCCAAGGGAGTAAAAATATATCTCTCAGCTGTCCAGTAATATCTTTATGCACTCAAGTGTGTTGAATGAAGCCATAACATTCTTCAGCGTGACAAATGCTCCATTAGAGTGTATATATTATTTTGACTTTATTCAAGTAAGACATTCTCAAATGCTAGTAGTACAATGTCCAACATCCAATTTGGTGGTGGGTACTATACCTAAATCCATAAATATGCACTGAGCTTTACATATTTTTTCTTTCCTTTCTTTTTTTTAATCTCAAATTAGTCAAACTGTGCTCAGTATGCTGCGGACAGAAAAGAGGAAGAGAAGATGTGTGACCACCTGATTTGCGCCGCTAAACACAGAGACCATGTGACAGCCAACCAGTTAAAGCAGAAAATCGTCAACATCCTCACCAACAAGCACGGTGCCTGGGGCACGCTGGCTCAGAGGTGAGTGCTCATGCTTGAACAAGTTTACCTGCAGACCGACATGTGCGCCGTTAAGTCTTCAAGGATAAACCATAGCCACTCAGTGTTAGGTCCAACGTACAGGACAAAAGTTACCTGGTCACAGTACTGTGCAGTCATAGGGTAGGACCACCAGTTAATGTCATTTTCCCAGGATCCGATAGGGTCAGCTATCGGGTCAGCAAATGCAATTACAGTGCGGAGTGGCTTAATCCTCCGGGGACAGCTGATTGGCCACTCATCCAGCATACTGTGGTGGAAGAAGGGGGCTGGGGTGTTTCTGCAGCATTGTCCAGGCATTCATTGACCCTCTCAGTAACACAGCCCAGCACCTGGTGGTAGTTGCAGCCTTCCCCATGGGCCCTGTTAAAATAACCACCGCCTCTCCTGCTCTGCTGCCTACCTCTCGCTAGCATCCACACGGGCCCGTGGATGCAGGGCTGGGTAGAAGGATCGACAGCTAGTTATTTTAGACAAACAAAAGAGTCACAAGGAGCTGTTTGTGTTCTCCTCTGGGCTTAGAGCTGGGAATTACAGATATGACAAAAAGCATGGAATTTTTATAATAGCAGAAGTGTGAGCTTGCTGTGCTGCAGGGAAAGCCTCAGTTAGTTGTTGTGAGGTAAATATCAACAGGCCAGTTGTAGCGATGCACAGTAAGAATTGACACAAAATTAAGTCAGTAGCAGGCAGTTGAGAAAAAAATGTCCCAGTTTACACACAAACCACAACTGCCAATTTGCCATTTTTTTGCCTCATTGCTGAAACAGTAGCTTTGAGTTTGTCAGTAAGTTTTAACAACACAATGCAGATGTTCAACAAGGTCTGCTGAGCGCGGCTTTGTTTTAGATCCTAAACCAGGTTTGCTGTTAATACAAAAAAGAATGTTGTAGTAAAAGTCTGTTAATTAATTTTTATAGCTTTATTTTATGTTTTTAACTTGTGGTAACATTTCAAGAATTTCCCTCCAAAACAGCAGCTAAATGTGAGTCCTTCACCCCTCTGTTCATGGAACATTGTGCGCTATAGCCAGCGTAATTATATCAAATGCATGTACATTGACATCACATACTGTAATTTTCTGTTGACACTTCGATTTGTTAGAGGCAGTAATGTGTTGCAATTGCTTCCAGAACAAAGGCAGAAAAACTGACCCTATCCAAACACTGTGTTTAATATTATGTTAATATTTTGACCGTGACTGTGAGGGTTTCAGGGTCCAAGTACAGATATTCTTAAAACTGACTGAACCTTAACTACCCATGAAAATCTATTGGACTGAATTCTGGGCTCTTGTTCAAATATTTATGGAGCCTCTCTCAGAGGCATGGCATTTGCATTGAAACAAAAGGTTATTGAGCGTGGGTGCATTGTAAATGATACCGCAAAACTTCCAACAAATTCAAATTTAATGGTAACCTGCTGGTGAAGAAAAATGATGCAATATGTTCACAAGCTCAAGGCAGTGTTGCAGTTCAGCAGCTCAGTCTTATTCAATGCTACATTAACTTTCCCATTTATGCTTCTCTTGTAAAATATAAAGCCCTCAAGCATTTTGAGGTGGCTGTCTGTTATTTGTGTGTGTGTGTGTGTGTGTGTGTGTGTGTGAGTGAGTGAACCTTTAGTTAGTAATGTTTGTTTTCACCCTCTTGCACAGAAATTGCTTTGCCTTTAACTCCTAAGTTCTGCCTGGAGACATGCCAAGGGATATTTATCATTAGTGTAGAATATATTATTAACAAAATTATTCATAGGAAGGCAGTAGTCAGAAACTAAGGTGACTTTTTTATTTATTTTATTTATTTTCAAGTGTGTTTGCAGCTTTGCTCAATAGATGGCAAAGTATTAGTTTTTTGGGGGTTTTTTTTTCCCAATATCTGCAGCTGTTTTTATTTTGAGTTGTTGTTTCCATCGTAGCAAACAGCGTTAGGACGACAAAAGCGGGAAATGAGGACATAATTTGTGCCAGGCTTTACAACAGCTGCTCTGCGGTCATGTGATCTGACTGAAAAAATACGCAGATCAGATCCTGTGTTGGCCCGTTAGATCCATACTCTGTGCTTGCTTGATGATGAATGTCCTTCTGTATGGAGTCAGCATAGAAAAATCAATAGTCCTCAAATTGAAACAGTATAGGGTTGTATTGATCCGCTGTGCTAAATCAAAATGAGGAGGCTTTGATACATCTCTGCGCGACAGCTCCCTACCCAGTAATGACACACTATCAATTTTAGCTTTACACTGATAAATCAAGTTGAAAATTGGATGTCAGAGTTTTTTCCAGGGAGAGAGTGATTTTCCCTGCCCTCTGGTCCCCTCTGCTGTTGACCTCTGAACCCTGCCAGTGGATTATAAAGTTCGAGCTCGTCTAAAGTGAAAGTAGATGTCAAGGCGATGCTGATGAATTCATTGAAGACTAATGCCCACCACTTCTGCAGCGTGGGACCATCGTACTGTGACAGCACAATAAATTCTGTCACTGGTTCTGCAGCTCTCTGCAGTGCTAAACTGCAACTTTAATTTACACAACAAACTATTTCAAATACACTGTTAGAATAAGACTTGACTCAATGGTCTATTTATTAATTTTATTGTGTGTTATTTTGTTTAAATCCACCGTTTAAAGATGTAATTTTAATGCTGGGTTACACTGGCACACATACCTCCAGGTCATCTTTAAACTTCATTGGATTTCATGCACCAGAACTATTTCGACACAGCCAACCTAACACAAATGTAAGAGGGAGCTGAAGCATGCAAACCTCCCTTTGTTCCCATGCGGGCATCAGAGTTCAGTAGCATCACTGACAGCTGACGGAGGAGCCTCTGCTGGCCTCCACTGCAGACCTTAACCTTACCTGACTAGTCTATTGATTGTCAACATTTCTTCTGTATAATTACTTTTTTGTAGCAGAAGAGAGAAAGGAAATGTATCGATCTGTGGCAAGGCAGCGAAACAGCCGTTTCCCTTGACTAACAGTGAGTTTCATCTCTGGCACGTGATGAATGGTAACAATCTGCCATTGGATAATAACTTTGTGATGGAATGAACCTTTTTACTAACAGTGTGCCCCGCAGTATTTGGTCCTTCCTGAAAGGGGTTATCAATTCTAATAGAAATCTACTGCCGCAGTATGGGGGGGTGAGCACCTTTAGAGGTCCTTAAAGCCTCGCAGGGTTTAAAGTGTGATGACCCCTCTGGGGCAGAAAGCAAAAGTCAAGATCCCCGATTGAGCCTGACAGTATAAACAAATTTAATCTGGCAACATAATAGAAATAATTCAAAGATTCTTTTATTTTTGACACCCGGAGCTACAAAATGTGGATAATCTTCTTCTCACTGCATTACATTGTTGTGATTAATCTGAATTATATTGTAAAAATCAGAGAGCGGTGAAGAAATCTCAGCAGCTACTATAAAATACAGTAAATGTACCTCTAAGTGTTCATTTTTTTAAATTCTCACACATGCAGTCTTTAGATGTTTATGTGCCGTCCACTCTAACCAGGCTCTCTCCACTCCTTTGCATACCCTCTTTAATTTTTCAGTCTCCTATCTACATCAATAAAATGCAGCTCTATTTAAACAGCCTCTAAGAGAGGGCGCGTTTCATATTCTTCATTAATCTGATCTTATTTAAAACATGATGCTCCTTTGTTCTTGCGCGCTGCTATCCTCTCTTCTTGCATTCGTTCTTGACCTACACCAGCCTCTCTTCCCTTGGGGCCCTCTTAACCTCGTACACTGTGCTAATTATCCCTGGAAAGAGGCCCATTCACACAATCATCAATTTCAGTGGGCGTAGAAATTGAGCTGGGCATTGCTTGCCTGTGCCACATTTCCAATGAAAGATGGGTTCCGGAAAGCTTTGCGATCCAGGGGAGCTCACGAGCGGTACGCTATGGCTCCTCATGCCTCGTACGTCTGTCTTCATTACACCAGATGACCTGGAGTTGATCTTGTTGCCGCTGTGTCCTTTCGTCTTTGTCCAATACCCGTTCTTCAGTGTGTTTTTGTTCTATCTCTTAATCAACAAAAGAAAAGTCATATCCAGTAACCAGAAGCATTTGGATCTTCGCTCGATAACCTTCCGTCTGCGGCAGCCTTTGAGAACAGTGATGAAAAGCGATGGCGAAATTAAAGAGATGAAAGTATCGAATGCCATTTGCAGCCCTTTGTGATAATCTGATCATGATGTTGGCCATACAGTCACTTAACACTTGGCATCCAAGAGACACACGATCAGACTTGATGTGTTTTTATAGAGGAAATCACTTTGTATTTTTTTTCTCACTTTATAGCTTTGAAAGCAATAGGCTCATCACCATATGGTTACCAGTCACAACTTTCATGCACAGTACCCTTTTTTTGTGTTTTAGTTTTTAAAGCAGAATCTATAAGAATGTCACACAAGCATACAAGAAAACAGAGAATGCACTAGTAGGAAATGTTTTCATATTTTTTCACTTTGGTTTTCAGTCTTCGCCGGCTGCCTGATGATTTTGATGACGTGTGATGTCCCCATCATTACAGAGCCTCATGTCTGTCATTTTAATGGATGCAAAGGATAGTTTCAGTATTACATGGGTGAACGAGAACTGACTACTATGGCAGAAGGTACAGTAGATAACAAGTGAACTATGTTGTCTGCTTATTTTACTTTTAGCACAATTCTTTTTGCTTCACTAAAACATCTCACACAAATTCCTCGCGCACTTTTTGATTCACATAGTCAGAGCCTGTTAGGTCAGCTGAGAGCTAAAGAAAAGACCACTTGTCCTCAGAATTACACTAAAAACTGACATGTGTTCTGTGTGTGTGTGTGTGTGTGTGTGAGAGACAGAAACCAGTCCCTGCTCCTTTGAATAGAATTGTCGCTGATTACTGGTATTTATTATAATTACCCCCTACTCATGTCACCAATGGAAGCTTTTTAAAAGGAGTATAATGGTGTTTTATTGAATCAGTATGTCCCTGTCCTTCCTCCTGACCGCCTTGCAACAAATCCCCTCTGACCATAAATAGAATAAAAAGAAAACCTTCAACCATGAGAAACTCGTCTGTCTGCAGTCGAGCCCTGTGCAAGTTTTGTGAGCCATCCTGGTTTCAATGGCTGAAAAACATGAAGTTATTTATAGCGTTTGACAACAGATCGCTGTGGTCACTTATTTCCAAGGCATTGTGCGTTTTATGTGTGTCCGGTCCAAGAGATGATGCACTCTGTCAAATTGCAGAAAAGGTTAACGCTGGTTCTGATAGTAAGGTGTCAGAATATGGGGCTACATAGCCGCAGACCAGTCATGGTGCCCATGCTGACCCCGTCACCTGCGGAAAGTGCCAACAATGGACATGTGAGCATCAGAACTGGACCCACGGAGCAATGGAAGAAGGTGGCCTGCTCTGATGAATCACGTTTCTTTTACATCACGTAGATGGCCGGGTGTATGTGCATCACTTACCCAGAGAACACCTGGCACCAGGATGCACTATGGGAAGAAAGCAAGCTGGTGGAGCCAGCTTTGGGCAACGTTCTGCTGGGAAACCTTGGGTCCTGCCATTCATGTAGATGTTACTTTGACACGTACCACCTACCTAAGCATTGTTGCAGATCCATGCACACCCTTTCATCCATCCATCCATTCACTTCCGCTTATCCAGGGCTGGGTCGTGGGGGCAGCAGCCTAAGCAGAGAAGCCCAGGCTTCCTTCTCCCCAGCCACCTCCACCAGCCCATCCAGGGGGACTCTGAGGCATTCCCAGGCCATCTGAGAGATATAATCTCTCCAGTATGTCCTTGGGTCTACCCCGGGGCCTCTTCTTCCTCCTTTCATGGAAATAGTATTCCTTGATGGCTGTGGTCTCTTTCAGCAGGATAATGGTTCAGGAATGGCTTAAGGAGTGCAACAATGTGTTTGAGGTGTTTACTTGGCCTCCATCTGGTGTTCCATCCACCAGTTGTATTGATTTTGTTACATATAAGAGGATTTTAATTGTGTGGCTCCTTTTTACTTAAACACCAATTCTATTCTCCAAATAATCAGAAATATATGAGAAAACTGTGGAGTTTCTGCTGTCCTGTTATAAGAGCACCATAAAAAAGATGCCACCCTCCAACCCAATATAAGGCCTGTCTTTTTGTTTGTTTTGGAATGATGTTGTAATTTCTTAGAAACTGTTATCTTATTTTAAATTACGCCTGTTTTCCCTCTGAGCAAACAAGTCCACATTTCCTGTATACTCAAGTGTTCGATCTACACCTCAAAGACCTCAACACTGGCTCCCTGAAGAAAGATGCCCTTTAAATACATATTTGAAAGAGCAGAGAATAGCCTATAGTCCTGTTACAAATTCATCTTACTGCACTTAGCAAGTCTGAAAGCCGCCATAAATAATGGCGCTCCCGTTTCCTGTAGGTTATCAGTGCTGGAAAATTAGCTTTTAAAATGCGGTTTGAAATCCATTTGGGTGATTGATGGGTGATGGGACTAATAAATTTTGCCAGTTTCTAGAGGGCCGGCTCACAGCAATTCTTTATGGTTGTCATGAAGCCAGACACATTTGATGCGTAAAATAAAAAAGGTCTCCAGCCAACGCTTAATGAATGCTACTGGGTGGACAATTTGTTACTGAGACAATACGCTATCTTTCTATTAATGACTCTGTGGCTGGATTTGTGTGTTATCACTTATATTAAAAATTGATCACCCGAAGCCTTAAAAAATGAAGAGATTGGTGTTGATGGTTAGGTTGTGCAGTATATTAAACAATACAAATGTGTGCATGCATTTTCCAAGTGCAATTTTATGTTCAGTGCTTTTAAGCCATGGATGTGCTCTTCAGTGTTTCATTGATATTTCATATCCCTGTTGGAGAGCTGCAGCTGGGAGCTCAGCACCGTCCAACAGTGTACTGTATCTCCATCAGGAATGCAATCCTCCTGAGCAGTTTTTGGACCACCCTCGGAGAAGGGGAGGTTCCTCCAGCGTAGCACTTTGGCACAGTCCAAATCCGGTCCAGCGCTGACCACATAGTGTAGAATATCACAGTTCCTCCTCAACCAGCAGATTTAAACTGAAACCATCTGCACAGGACGAAACAGGCGAGGAGGCCTAAAAAATGCTTGCGTCCGACTCATTAATCAGTCGATAGAAGTTTGGTTTGTTGGGCATTTTATTGCTGTTAAAGACAAATGAAGGTATTTTGTTGTACTCAAACAAGCAAACAAGCACTTTGTGTAAAATGCAGAAAATTTAGTTAATGCTGTTACAGGGAAATCTTCAAAGTGGCAGATTTATCCCCCACTGGCATCTGCTGTGTATTTGTACTAAGAATTAGAGGGACATAATCTTCAACAGTAATCGCCCAGTTGCCTGCAGTGGATTTACATTTTTCACACTGTGTAATCTTGCATTTACAATATCATTTACGTGGGTGTCTCCTTTCCACCCACTGACATCTCTCTTTTCTTCGGTGAGGCTTTGAGGGAGATTGACAGGGGACAAGCTCAAGGCGTTCAGTGTTGCTTTGCATACAGCAGCTCATGATACTTTGTGCATACAACATGTGCACACTTGCACGCACACAAACACACATGCTCAATTTTGATTGATACTTAACTGAAACTGAGCTCTTGTTGCTGTCAGAGCCCAGCTAAGTCTCCTGAGCCTCTTGATTTCTGACACTGGTAGATATTATATTTATGGAGCAAGAAGACTGTATTTTGTGATGTGATCCCCTCTAACACTTTAATCTGTTTAGACTCCTTCAGTACTGCAGCAGGGAAGGGGGCAGAAACTATACAATGAAATAGATGCTTGCCTGCCAGGTTTTTACAGTATCCAGCGCACACAGAAAAACCTCTGCTTGGATTTGAACACTCAATCTCCCATCCAAGGTTTTATTTTGAGCTTTGAGTGGCTGCTTCCAGAATTTTTCTTTTCTTGTAATGCTTAGGTAAAGGCAACATTTTAAATAATACCCTGAAACGATCTAGTTTATTATAAGATATACCCCAGCATTTTGACTTGAGTCCGCTGCCCTATTCACACGTAGTGTAGTTGTTAAATTTGTTAACAAAATGAAGCAAAAAGATGCACTATTTCTTCACGTTTGGTTAAAATTGGGATGGCTGATGTGAGGATTTCTTCTTTGTCAGCTATACTGGATCCATTTTTTCCCTTCTCTTTGGTAAAGGTAAATTAAAGCAAGACCTTTTCACTTGTTTTTGTGCTGTATTTCCCTCTGAAGGAAACATAAAGGCTTTGAAATAGCTCCAGCTAGCGTGCAGTTGGAATAGGCAGCAGTTAGAAACCTAAAGCTGGTCCCGGTGCTTAATGGTTTGCATTAGCTGCAAGCAATAAAATTATCCCAGGTCCTCACTAATGTTGAAATAATCATTTACAAAGATGGTTACCACATGCTGGAACTGTTTTCTTCTTTCGCCTTTTTTTTTTACCACCCTAATTCGCTGTTATTAATAATGAATAAAAATGCAATTTTCTATTGGGTTGCTCCAGGGCTCTGGGAATCATTTCAATGAATATTTCAGCACATTATTTTAATCATGGCTCCACATACTCAGGGAGGGGGCCTGTTTTATAGGCTCATGCCTCAACCGCCCCGAGACCCCGATCATTAAACTCCACGCTGTCTGCGTTGAGGTTCCTACCTTTGATTTACAAGACTTGTTAAAAAACATTGTAAAAAAAGGAGGCAAGCTGTGCCATTTATACTTGTAATTTGATGCTGTATTTGTTAATGGGAGTACCAGTGATTTATGTGTGCAGCGGCTGCTGTTGCTCCCTGCTGTTCTGATGCTATAGGCATTAGCTGGGCTAACATTAGTGGGCCTCTGCTCGCGGGATGCAGAGGCCCAGCCCAATGCGTCTGCTATGTGCGGCATGATTTTTCTCCACAATGTTTTCCTCTGATAGAAAAGTGGCTACTGTCATCAGTCAGTCAGTGAGGACTGTTTGCTTTGTCTAACCTGACTGTCTTCTTGCGTCTCCCGTAGTCAGCTGCACGACTTCTGGCGTCTTGACTACTGGGAAGATGACCTGCGGCGACGGCGGAGATTTGTCAGGAACCCATTTGGCTCCACCCACCTAGATGTCGTATGCAAGTCGCTGCAAGAGTATGGTGAGTTTATCACATCTGTATGGAGCGTGTGTGTGTGTGTGTTATTTCATAATTAGGGCACTAAAATTCACATCCAGCTTTACCCTTTTTAAATGCTGAATTTCAATGTTGCCATTAATGCATTTTTCAGGAAGGATTAAAGTGAGCCCCCGCTTGTCCATATAGTTTAACATATTGCTTAGGAGAAGTTTTATTGGTAACATTATTTACGAGTCCTGTGAATTGAACATGACACATCCATTTTACTGCGCTTTTTATTATCATTGCAACACATACTCTACAGCAAATTGGCTCGCCCTCTTTTTTTATTATTTTCTTCTTTGCGCCTCAAACTTTCCTTATTGACCGAGGCAGTCTCGCAGTGTTGCCCACCACCTTTTGTCCTTTTTTTTCTTTATATTCAGCCACACCGACTTTTAAAAGTCACTCAGTGCTGTTAAAATCCCTCCGCAATTCTTTCCCGACTGTAATTGAATAGCAGCGCAGATGTTTAATGGCACAAGTTTGAATGTATGAAATTAATAGAGTAAGGCCCATTTTAGCTTTATAGAAAACAGAAAGCGGGCGACACGTTGTGGTCAGCAAAGCCTTTTAATAATGGTTGCAGGCACGTGCACGATCACGATGACGTTCGCTGTCTCCGCTTTGAGCTACTGAAGCGGCCCGTTGGCTGGGTTCAGGATGTCATCTGGCTACTTTCAGCTCTGTCATGGCTGCTGTAGGATCTACTTCATGGCATCTCTGCACATGAACACATGCTAGCTGCTGCTTCAGGGGAAGGTGGTCAACACATGTAGAAATAATGATTTGATGGTGATCCAATTATTCCTCTAAGTACAAACTAATTTTGTGGCTCTTCAGCGATGTATTGATTTCTCTGTAGGAATGACTCAAATAAACAAATGTTACTTTAGTTGTTTTTAATCTACCTAAAAATATCTAAAAGCTTTTAAGAGCTTTGATGAAGAACTTGCATTGTGTTGCATCAACTCTGCCTACCAATAAATAAAGTAGCACGATTCCTGTAACAGATCAGAAAAAATTCTTCAACAATAAACTCTCCTCTCCCTCCACCCAACACTGCCTTGCTGCTGTTCTTTCTTTAAAAAATTAAGAAAAAAATAAAGATTAATTTACTTTAGTTTAATTAAAAAAAAGCAAAAAAACAAAGGAAAACCTCTTCTGGATGACCTATATTGTGGAAATCCGTTATTTTATTTATCACACTCCACAATGTAGCTACTCGAAGTATGTGTTAGTATGTGTGCATCATCCTCTTTATTGCCCTGGGCAGCACGTGAGCCTGTGCTGTGAACTTTCCTTGTTATTTACCTCGTTGGTTCACCAGAATGTATTTTGGAGCGTTCGGTTTTCTTTTTGCAATTTGACATTAGAGCCTCAGTGCGGTTGACTGAAGACTTGTTGAAGTCCTGCTGGCATGCGGCGGTTTTAATGAGCGGAATAATGTATAAACTTGTCAAGGGAAAGGGATCGCCTGCGGTCGGATGGGCCTCGTGCTCTCCATGAGAGGTGCGCTGCACTTTCAGGCTGTTTCCAGCAGGCTTTGATGTGGTTGCGCAGTGGAGGCCAGGTTTTTGTTATGAGTTAAAATGAGAAACCTTTTGTTCTTTGTTAGAGCTTCAGCAGGTTTTGTTGGCAGTGACAGTTGGCAGTTTTTTCTTCTTTTTTTTTTTTTGGTTTTGACAGTGTTTTTTTTTTAAGAATATTCACTTTTAATTAGCATAGTATTAAGAATAGGACCTGTTCTTTGTAGATAACCCAGGTGCAAAGGCTGAGAGGTTGGAAATCATCTGTCATATCCAGACTTTGCTTCTGGGGTTTGACGGAGATGCTATACAACTCTTTAGTGGCTTCTAGGCAGCATAGGCACTATAGTAGAAAAACAAAGAGGCTTGTTTGACTTGGCCCATGAGAGTCATTACTGAGGCTTTAAAATCTGGGACTACTGGAAAACCAGCAGGTTGTCTAAACTGAATAGCCAGTTCCTGGTTTGACAGCAGGATATTACCGTATACACTCAGGCACCGTTTGAGTAGACGTGCATGATTGTGCTCAGAGAAAATGTCAGTCTTGGGTAAAATGAAAGTGTAGCAGAACATTTTTTAAAAATATTTCAGTGAGTGGCTCGGATGGTTGTTGGTACCACATTCCTCTGCGTTTTCTCTTTGATAGTAAGAAACAAGTTTTTGTTTGTTTTGACCGATTATTTTCACCACTATTTGTTTTTTCTCAAAGGTGATGCTATTTTTAGATGTGAAGTGAATACAACGTGTTAATGAGTGTCTTGTTCAACAAGGTTTCAATTAGAATTCAGTGATTATCTCAGAAACACAATTTCCTCTGAGCTTACGTAGTCTTAAAAAAAAGATAAGCAAAATCAGTAGCAGTGTAACCTTTCCGATCACTTTTATGCAATGTGTGTGTGCGTGCGTGTGCGTGTGCGTGTACAATCATGGACGTGTGTGATGGGAGGTTAAACTCTGCCTTAAACTCTACCTCGTTGTCTATTAGCAGCCTTGACAGCTTAGCCAGCACATTCTGTCTCTGCCCTCTTCCTGTAATAACCTGCCCTGTTACAGCCAGCCTCCGCCCAGTATCCGAGTATATTGTTAGGTGATTGGAATTGGGCAAGCATGAAATGGAAGTCACGTTAATATTGATCCAAATGTTTAACGGGGTGTTTTACCTCCGAGTGTCCTTGCTGTCTCATTTCAGGTGAGTAGCTTCTCTCAGAGCTGATTGCACCAGGCAGAGATCTTTATAGCGCCGTGCTTCTGCAGAGGCAGACTCGTGATGTGATATTAACCTTCTCCAGCGTTATAATCAAGGATATTAAACCGTGATAAATGAGCTTGGTAACATGCAAATGCAAAACCCAGGCAATTTGAGCACAGCCTTTCAGCAAGTACATGTATGCTCACCTCAGTTTGCGGCGTGGGGATTATTAGACGTTGTTCTCAGTGTTTTGATGAAGCGAAGAGATTGTTTGTAACCGCTGCACATCCCAAGATATTGGATAAAGATCACCTCCAAGTGGAAGCGTCTGCACTGTATAAACTGTCCTACATCAAAGTTATAATGTTTACATTTACACACTTAAAACACACACACGGGTCGCCTGCATCGTAGGAAGTATGAAGCTGTCATTTCCCTCCAAACTCATTTCATCTTTCAGTGCAGAGTAAATAACAGTGTAGAGACATGGGGCAGAATTGCTTTGCCCTTCACAGTAATGCAATCCCATGAACAGGACTCTTATGGAATGTGGTGCCTGTGGAGAGAAAGCGTAGGATGACAGGATCTGAGTGTGGGAAACAGGAGATATTTTTAAACTGTTCTGTAGAGCTCATATTTTATAGATGTTAGAGCGAGTGCACAAAACTAATGTAAATAACTGTGTAGTGTGGCGATAGTGTCGTAAATACTCTACATATGTATAAAACAGGAACATTCCTGAAAAAGCTCTAGAGTTTAATTTTTCAACTCAGATAAGAGGTCAGGGTGCATCTTGACTTTATTTATAGCATAATTGAATTACCAATTAAAAAGTGCTGGGAAAATTCACTTTTTATCCTCTGCGGTATGTAATTCTGCTGTTAAATCTAATGTAACTGAGGGGCACTTAACCTGCTCAAAGCAATAAAAAATAAACATTAAAGAAAAGTGCAGAAATCACAGTGCAACTTCCACAAACCTCGTTCTGAGCGCTTTTCTCTGACGTACATTTACCAGCCAAAACTAACTGGCTAACACTGCAGCTGAGCTACAGGAGTGTGCCATTATGGTTACATACACAAGGATGAGCCTCTCGTCATAGATAGATGGGATGCTTCCTTGGAGAAGAAGAACGATACGGTTGGCATATCACAACAAAGTTATTAATTACTTCCATAATTTTCATGAGAAAGTTGACATGACTGAAGCTGAAATGCACTTATTAGTGGTAAACTCCCACCAAAACAGTCAGTTGGATAAACATATGAATGTGTGATATTGTGGGTTTCTTTTTGAGGAATGGCATGAATTGTTAGAGGCAGGATGTATAATACACGTAAGACTTCCAAAAAGTCGTTCTTACCGGCGCTACTGAGGATCTAAAAATGAAATTGCTGTGCCACAGAGCTCAACCTGTACCAATACTGTGTATGAAGAATGGACCCTTGGCACTGGTGATATAGTTGATTCAATGGTCTCTTGAAGGCTTTTCAAAGCTCATCTGTTCCACGTTGTACAATAAAACTGCACTGAAATATCTTCAAAATGGGAGCCTTTATCCAAGATTGGAAAGTTTATTTGAACTGGGCTTCAGCTGTTTTACGGAAGAATACAGCATGATGCCTTTAGTTGGCATAAATCTGTGATCCTTACATATTTTTTATGCTAAAGACAAAATAAATAAATAATTAAATAAATGTGTTTTTTATGGAATTATGTTTCCTCCCTGATAATGATAAAGACAATAAAACTGACACTTTCTGGAAAAGTGTTACCATTTACACTAAAAGTCTTAGCGTTATCTAACAGATTTATCTTATTTAACAGTTTCAAATGACCTCTCATTGTTGTATGTGCCCCGCAAATCCTGAGTTTTACGTGGAGCAATATGACAATCGAGATAAAGAAACAATGCCATGGTGTCTTTGTAAGCCCCAATAAATAAATTAGATAGAATAATTCAGCAAGAACAACTAACATTTTCAATTCATCAGCATATTTTAACCTCTATATAAGATTTGTCTGATCGGGTTAAAAATTAAGATTAGTTTAGACTCTGTATTTTAAGGAAAATGTGCCACAGTGGGGAAAAAAATGCATATCCAAGATACCCAAAGTGAACTCAGGACTTTGAACCCCAGCACGTTCAGAGACGGCCTCTGTTAGCGACAGCCGGCAGGTCTTCATCAGCTTCCACTGAGGTCATGAAGGCTCTGCAGTGCACTTTACCGAGTGTAATTAGTGCACTCTGAGGCAATTTCAACTCAGTGATTGAACAAAACGACCCAGGAGACCAGTGATCGGTGGCTCCTCCTGGAACTGTTTCTGAGGAGCTTAAAACCAAACTGCTGTGACACTGAGGAGGCAATGACAGTAGCTTTTCACAGATTCCTGCCCATGTTAAGGTTAAGTTGATATATGCTAGCATTGAGGTAAAGTTTTCAAACGCTGTTGATCAGGACGTGAGCCAGCGGGGGGAGGTCAGGGCTTTCTCCCAGAAAGTTTTGTTTTTTTGGTTTTCAGTTTGGTTAGAATTAGGAAAAAAACACTAATGGGAAAGGTTTAGGGAAAGGTTAGAGCTTGGATTAAATGCACCCTTTAAGCCACATTAGCCATGCCAAAAAACCTTTATTCAATATAAACATGCAAAAGATGAACAGTTTCCCAGCCCATAACCAAAAAGAAAAAAAGAAAATCAAGCAGTATCTTTAAGTCGTCTCTGGGTAAACTATTTTTGAATTGCACGGGTAAAATCAGACATTTACAACAATTAAAAACTTTATTCATTCCTGGCTTTTCATTATGGCATTAAGACATACGAAAACTGCACAACTGTTCAGTCTGGAGTTAATTATTGGCGAGACAGGCAGGAAACAAAATACGGAAAGAAAACTCCTTCCCAAATCCTAAAGTCTCACTTGGCTGCTAAAAGCCAGCCCAAAAAAAACACAGCAAATGTTTTGTTGTTATTTTTAATGTTTGAGTGCTGCACCGACTTCCCCGTTATGTTTCCAAAGCACTGACTTGTTGATATGGCAACCCACCAAAAATGAGAGAGAACTTACCTCGAAGTCTACTTTTGCACAGTTAGAAACTTATCATAGCAAAACATTATGATGGAGTACAGGAAATTCACATGCACGCGTCCGTGAGTTCATCCTCAACCAGGACTTTAACCTTGGAGAAAACAATGACTGCAGATCAAACTTATACTAGAAGCAAAAGAAATGCACCAGCACGTGTATTAATTGGTGGGTCATACATTTATTTGTGCTTAACGGGTGTCACAAACTTCAAAACCATATTTAATTAAACTATGTAAATAAAGGATGTCACCAACTGGCTGGTGAGGGGGTGAGTGGCGCTCCGTCAGTGCTTGTGGATGTAGCATTTTTATATGGTTACACTACATCTGAAACATTAATATCAATTCCTACTTTCAAAGGAAAGATAAGATCATTCAAAAGACACATTTGACTCCATTAATAGTTTTATTTTATTATTAAAGTGTAACCCCAGTCTTAAAAACACAGGTAACAGAAGCAAATGTCTGAAATAAAGACTGTGGATATTCTTTCATAGTCTTTGTCCTTCATCTTCACAGCCGCCTTCGTCTCTGTTCGTTTTAATTTGGTGTCAGTCGTATGAGCTGTGTCAGATACTCGAAGGACCATTCCTCTTGATTTGGCACACAGTAGCCAAGGGTGAACACATGAAAAGCTTTCTAATGAGTCTCCCTCAACATGACTGCACAGCAAGTCCAGTAATGGTGACAAATTGTTGACTCTTCTCACAGCAGCACTTTTAATACGAGAGTCCATCCACGGCCATGACTCAAGAGAAGATCGCCTTTCATGTCAGCACATTTTCTCCTTCATGTCATAGCTCTCCCTTTTCTTATTTATAACCTTATTACTTTTTTTTTCCCTGTGAGAACTAAATTGCATTGTGGGCAAAGCCGACTTCAGTCTGCTCTCCTGCATTGCCGCCTCCACTAAAAAAAGTCGATGATGGTCGTTTGCATGCAGAAATCAGCATGGTTTATTTGGTCTACTCAACCCTGTCCAGACTTGCCAATCGGAACTGCGGCCTGTTTGCCGAGCTTTCCCTCATTTACTTGGAGCATAATGATGGTTTACAGAATTACAGTTTTAAGTTTCACTCTTTTTGCTTTGATTTCTGACCGCTGGCTGGCTTTGGGCTTTAACATTACGCAGAATTCATTTCCGAAATGCTCAGACTGCTTCCCTTCGTCTGATGAAAGCACTCCAGATATGAGACAGAGCAGGAAGCAGACTTTTTTCTTGGTAGCAGTGTTGACAACAGTCAAATGTGACCTCTTCAAGACAAGGTACATGCTCCTCAGGGGAGGGAGAGGCGAATTAAAAGCTGTGCTGAAAGGAAACATGTCGGGCTGGTGTCAGCCACCTCCCATTTCTTGATATGTGCTCTTCCTTTTGCACACGCAAATTTATCTTGTGGTTATTTCCTACATTGGCCGTCAGAAAGACAAATTCACATGAACGCTTTGAGCGGCTGTGTGGCAGGCACATGTTTGAGATGGGCTGATTTAAGCTGATAAATGTGATGTTGGAGCTCTTTGTTTTTCAGGATGTATGAACACATGCTTCACTGTAGCCATGTGATGAAGTCCTGGTGTAAGCAGCCTTCTAATTGTGCTGTCTGCTCAGTCTCCGTCTTGTCAAGTATCTGCAAAGAGGCAAATGATATCTCTAATCTGCTGCGAGCTTGAGACGTATGCCTGACTCAGCTGTTGGTCTTTTAAGATGCAGGTTGCGTTTTGTTGTTGACCTTGTCTGAAAGTAAAAGCTGAAACACCTCTGATGTTCAACCACTCAAAAATGTATTCAGCGAGCAAATGTGTACTCTGACATTCCTTTATATGCAATGGCAAGTACATTAGTGTGTGTCTGTATCAGGTTCATCCCACATATCACTGCATTTCATGCTGATGTTCTTCATGCTTCATTTTCCTCCTTTTTTTATATACTTTACCAGATGTTATGCATTTTAGCTTATGGATACGGATAACATGTTTTTTCCTCCACATATTATCAAAAAACTATATTTTCTCACCTGTCCTAGTGTGTGTGTCTGTGTGTGTGTGTGTGTGTGTGTGTGTGTGTGTGTGTGTGTGTTATGGATGCAGGAGTTACAAAAGTCTTTTGCTGTGATGTATTTTTCCACTTGTCTTTTAGTGTTCTTGCAGTAGTGTTGCATTTTCTTGTGCAGTATTTATTATTATTTATCTTCAGTAAAACACACAATATATATTTTATTAAACGATAGCCTGACTGGCTTTTCAAGGAAATATTTGCTCAGTCAGAGGGGACAGCAGCTACACATTTTGATTGGAATAGAAAAACTGATGTAAGTTGTAAGGAAACAGACTGTTGGCAAACAGGCGGCTGAGAACAAGGATGGATGGCAGTTAGCAGTTAGCATCCTTCCAACAAAGATATTTGAGTAAATTGCGTTAAGCTTCTGAAAGCATTATTTGCACATTTTTCATTCAGCGTAAAAATATTTGCATAGTATTTCACAAACCTTCTACAAGTAACAATGTTAAACATATATATGAAATGAGTCTCAATATTTTGATTTTGGATAGCCCAGTTACATTTTAAGTCTTCGACGGCTACATAAAGCATTCATTTGTGTAAATGACTTTTTTTTTCTTCCCAAATTGGTTTTACAGTAGCAAAACATAAGCGGCTGGTGGCCCTCACTAGTAGCACCTTGTGCCCTCAAATCAATATTAAATAGCAATGTTTATATGTATTTTTTATGCTTATTTATTTGTATATTTCTACTGAGCTTTCAGATAAAAAAATCAAAGAAAGCTAAAATACTAATGCATTGAGAGAGGAGGAAAAAAAATATATATATATATATATATATATATATATATATATATATATATATATACACACCATACTATTGTTATTTTTA
>VUQK01011409.1:7581-17673 GCA_015106715.1 Bujurquina vittata
GGGGGGGGGGGTTGGGGGGGGGGGGGGGGGGGGGGGGTGTCACTGAAACATCTTAGAACTGCAATATTGATGTCCTTCCGAAACACAAGCTAAGCTAGAATGGTGGAAAGATTACACTGGAACCTAAATGTTCAAAAATCAAATTCAAAGAAGAGCCAAAGATGGGGGGCAAGATTGTATTTTGATCGAAGAGTTCTGACACAACAGTCAATTAAGATAAAAAAATATGAAAGCGTACAGACTTTTGCTCAGGGGATAATTTAGTGTGTGTCTAATTTCTACAGTTACACAGCTAAGTTCAAATAAACCACTTTTATAGTATGATTGCAGGAATCTTTTAACATTCCGATAGACTTCATCCCATCTTTGCATTTCTAAAGCAATCTAAAATTACATTTTGCTTGCCAACACATCAGTATATTTCCAGAAGGAGAACACTTAGCATCAAGCGAAGCCACTTTGCTCACGGCTAACCTTAAGGGAATAAAAACACTGCAAAAAGTTTGCCATAATAAGCACAAAAGGAGGTTGAAAAAAGAGAGCCCTAGGAAATGGATTACGTAACATCACCTTGATGTGAAACCTGAACAGAGATGATACAAAATGGCAGTAATGTAGCTTTCAGCTCTGCTCTTTGTGTTTAGGGTCCACATTGCCCCAACTCCGAATTGGTTTGTCACCATTGTGGAGTTGCTATGGCAACTCTTTTAGTAAGTCACCCAAAGTGTGTTTTTAGCAACGGGTCATGTTTGCACAAAGAACGTGACGGCACGCAGCAAAGTTTGTATTTTATTTTTTATTTTTTTTTGTCAAAAATGATGATGCTTTTTTTTTAGTTATTAGATGCTATTTTAATGTCTAGACAATTTTAATCAGTGCATACTGCTACTGCTGAATTCATAATCTAATCACATTTTATGCAAGTACAAATTTGTGGGTGTCAAGACAACCTGATTGGTGTAGTGTGGGTTGTCATAATATTCCACTGAGCAAAAGCAGCTCTTTGCACTGCTACAAATACATTGCTAAGACAGGCTAATGTAATTTAATGATATGATCTGCCTCATCGTACTGGCAAATCATACTTTTCTAAACTGTCATGTTGCTATTTCACTGCTTTGTGCAGCCTTGAATAAATGCATGTCAGATTAAAAAAATTTACACTGCTTTGTAAAGTTTAGGGAAGAATGCACCAGAAACTATCTGCAGCACTAAGAGAGCCTCAGTACATGTCACTGTAATTTCTAAAATATAAAAATATCTGGGTTCTCTGACCCATAATCCCATTGCTTAACTTATATAACAACTGATTCTGATGTAACAGCTAATTTTGCATTCCCATAAAGGGAATTCTGAAGTCACAGTTATTGAAAGGAACATGTACTCACAGGACACTTCAGTAAGCACACCTTGCTAGTAGCGGTTTGTCTTCAGAATGGACTTAATTCTTCGCGGGGTAGATTCAGCAAGGTGCTGCAAACATTCCTCAGCAATTTTGATCCATGAAATTGGTGCAGATTTGTCAGCTGCAAATCCCAAAGCTCCGCTGGCTTGAGATCTGGCGACTGTGGAGGCCGTTTGAGTACTTTGTAACTTTGTGACACGGCATGTTATCTGGCTGGAAGCACATGCCAGAATATGGGTACACTGTGGTCATAAAAGGTTAGACATGGCCATCAGCAGTACCCCAATACCAACTGAACATTCTTTAAATGTCACAGCCTACCAAAGGGACCAAAAATGTGCCAGGGAAATACCTCACATGCCATTACACAACCACAACAGCCAGAACCTTTGATAGATAGGGCGGATCCAAGGTTCCTGTTGTTTCTGCCAAATTCTAACCCTACCATCTGGATGTAGAAATTGAGACTCATTGGACCATCAAGATCTTTTGTGGTCCAATTTTGTCATCCAGTGCAAATTGTAGCCAAATTTTTCTGTTCTTTAGCTAACAGGTGTGGCAGCTGGTGTGGTTTGCTGCTGCTGCTGTTGCCCTTTTTCTTCAAGGTTAGACATGTTGTCACCTCCTCATTTGATCATGTCTACATGCCTTAATGCATTGACTTGCTGGAAATGTGTTTTAAATCAACATGTCTTTGCTATTTATACCGTCACATCTTTTCAGCCAACCAATCATATATTTGATTGGGTAGGATTCATCACCCTCTTTAAAAAATAGTGGCTCCATTTAGTAGTCAAACTCCAGTTTCCTGAGTGAAAACCTCGCAAGTGATATCCACCATAGCAACCAACCTAACCCACCGAACATCCTGATCTACGATTTGTCAGGCTTCTTAATCGTAATGGAAAGAAACTATATCTCCTTCTAAAAGTAACTGAGAATGCAGTTTAGGCAGCTCATTTTTATTCACAGAGCATCAAATACTGGCTTTTTGTCAAGACTGCTGGCATCCTTTAGTGTCAGGGCTGTGACACACCAGGTTATGGTAATAGTGATACTGGTATCTTTGTCCCAACTCGTCACACATGGGCGCTTGCAAGGGAAACCTTAGTGTCACATTTAAATGCACTAGGTGAGTGTCAGTTTTCCACCTGAAGTGAAGTGGCATGTTTTAAACCAAGGGAAATGCTGAGATGGAGCAACATTTTCCACATCTCTAAAGCCCAGAATAAACAGAAATGGTTTCCAACACCTCTATTCATGCTAATGTGATCAGTGTAAAAGGCAAGTGTGAATAATGTATCCTATTAAGCAGTGTGAGACTAGTTGCTCCAGCCCAGCTATAACCACTGTTACCTGTAATCTGCTGCCATGCAAAGATGACATAGTTTCTGTTGCTGTCAGCATGAAGCCAAGGACATGAAGCAACAGGGAGACACTATTTCCAGACAGCTATTGTTCTCACTCACACAGAGAGGCCAATACAGGTAGAGAACACCGAGACCTGAATGTGCTAACTGCTAAAGCCTTGGAGGGCACTCTGAGTGGGAAGGTTTGTGCGTGCCAAGAGCCACTCTTTGTCTCCTTCGCTTGAGTGAGGAGCAAGCCTTAAACACAACACAATCACACCTGTGAGCTTTTCAAATCTCTGGCAGCTTATTGCCTTTCGAGAAATCAGAGCAGAAACAACCAGGATTTCTTCTGGTAAAAGCAAGGCGTCTCTGTCGACAGCTGATAGGCAGCGTCTTGGAATGGATCATTTGAGTTCTGCTTTTTTTTAATTGGAAATGAGTAGTATTTTATAAAGGACCATTTCATAACATTAGCCAACCTTCACTGTTAGATTTAGTTAGCTATAATAATAAATTATTATTATTATTGTTATAAATAATAATAATGACAATAAATTCAGTTAAGCCAACTAATATGGAATAAAACTCAAATATATTGAATGAAAGGTGACTACATTGAATGAAAACTGTCGTCACAGAGGCTCTGGCACTATTTTGTGTTTTAGATGTGTGATATTATGATTCCTACAAGTGACACAAGTGACTCAGCTTGGAATGTAGTGGCAGCAATCCTAAGTAATGAAGAGAGAATTAACATCATGCCAAATACATGTACTGGCCAAACTAATACTAGTAACAGGATTTAGTATTTTACTATTGGTGATGAAATGTATTCACTGTTTCACTGTAGAAGACTCAATGCAGTGAACCTTCAGCTGACATTTAGAGGTTCTAAAATCCATGGGAATATTGGCTGCAGAAAGAAATAATCCCATTTTTCAGAAGTCTGCATAATCCGTGGCACAACTCATACCAACAGTCATGGCCAAGAGTTTTGAGAATGACGCTAGTATGGGTTTTCACAGAGTTTGCTGCTTCAGTGTGTTTTTAGATCTCTTTGTCAGATGCTTCTATGGTATACTAAAGAATAATTACAAGAATATGACAAGTTTCAAAGGCTTTTATTGGCAATGACATTCTTTTATGCAAAGAGTCAGTATTTGCAATGTTGGTCCTTTTTTTTTCTCAAGACCTCTGCAATTCACCTTGGTATGTTGTCAATCAACTTCGGGGCCAAAGCCTGACTAATGGCAACCCATTCTTGCATGATCAGTGCGTAGAGTCTGTCAGAATTCATGGATTTTTGTTTGTCCACTCATCTTGTGAGGACTGACCACAAGTTCTGAATGGGATTAAAGTCTGGGGAGTTTTCTGGCCATGCACCCAAAATAAAGATGTTTTTTCCCCCAAGCTACTTACAGTAGTTATTATTTTTGCCTTGTGCACAATGCTCCATCATGCTGGAGAAGGCATTGTTCTTCACCAGACGATTCGTGGATGGTTGGGAGAAGTTCCTCTCAGAGGATATTTTTATAGATATTTTATATATTCATGGCTATGTTCCTAGGTAAAATTGTGAGGGAGCCCACTCACTTGGATGAGAACTAACTCCACACCTGAATGGCTTCAGGATGCTTTGCTGTCGGCATGACACAGAACTCATGGTGGTATTCACCTTTTCTTCCCTGGAAAATCATTTTTTTCTGGAGGGCACAAACAATCGGAAAGGGGCTTCATCAGAGAAAATGGCCAGTCCCAATGGCTACAATTCCTGTACTTTTTGCAGAATATCAGTCACTTGAAGTTTTTCTTGGAGAAAAGTGGCTTCATTGTTGTCTTTCTTGTCACCAGGCCATCCTTTCAAAGTCGTCCCTTCACCGTGTGCAGATGTGCTCACAACTGCCTGCTGCCATTCCCCGGGCAAGCTCCGCACTGGTGGTGGCCCTATGCTGCACCTAACGCCCTGGACTTTCGTGGGCACCCTGAAGCCTTCTTCACAACAACTGAACTGCTCTCTTTGAAGTTTGTGTGAACCAATAAATGGTTGATTTGGGTGTAGTCTTACTAGCAGCAATACCCATGCATGTGAAACCCTTTTTATGCAAATCAATGATGACTGCATTTCCTTCCTTGCAGGTAATCATGGTTAACAGAAGAAGCATAATGATTTGAAGTACAAATCCTCTGCTTAAAGCATCCAGTCTGCTATTGTAACTCAATCAGCATGGCAGAGTGATCTCCCGCCTTATCCTTGTATACACTCTCACCTCTGTTAATCAGAGCATCACTGAAATTATGTCAACAGGTCCTTTTGTGGCAGGGTTGAAATGTTGTGGAAATGGGACTTTTGGTATTAAATGAATTTTCATGGCAAAGAGGTGCTTTGCAATTAATTGCAATTCATCTGATCATTCTGGAGTATATGGAATTTTTCATCATGAAAACTTCTCTGGTATCTCTGCCAATTCCCTCTGGGCCCCGCTCATGTGTTGTGCTTAGCTGCTATGATGCCTGACAGGAGTTTCCGTGTTGTGCTGAGGCAGGTTATTTGTTGGATGGGACCGGTCCCTACTGAGATCCTTGGGGATCAGGACCGTCTTGGCCTTCAGTCAGCCATTCCGGGTGTGTCTTAGCCTCTAGCAGCTGATTCATTTTTGCTGCCAGGCGCTCATGGAGTGCACTTAGCTTCTTTAGCCAGAAGGTGTGAATCATGTCAGGGCCTGGTGCTGTCCAACTCTTCATATGTGAGACTCTTTTTTTTGGATGTCTGCCACTGTGATATTTACTGGAGCTTGTTCAGGTCAGGGAGGTTGCTGTGAGCAGAAAGATGTCTTGTGGATAAAAACTCTTTTTCAACCTTTTAGTCTTGGTCCTCAGGCAGTGGTAACATCAGTCTGATGGGAGCAGGGAGAAGAGAGAGTGTCCGGGGTGGCTGGGCTGTTTTAGGATCTTCAGAGCCCTCAACCTGCACTGCTTGGTGTAAATGTCCTGCAGGTTGGGGAGGGTGGTTCTGATGGTCCGTTCAGCTGAATAAACCACCCTTTTTAGGACCATGAAGTCCTTTTAATTTAAAAATGTATACAATTTCATATTATACACTCTAATGTTCATTAATTACCAAGGCATGACCCTGGCAATTAATGAACATTATTTAAGGTTTAATGAAGCAGTCTACTGTAAAACCCACTGTGGTATTGTCTTCTGCTTGATAGTGTGAACAGCACAAAGATCCCACACAAGTTGTCCCAAACCATGCTAGCAAAATCTCCCTACAGCATTTATAGAACCTTAAAATAGGGGCTAATGGTTCAGATTTTTTCTTTAACTGGTCATCCTTCTATATATATATTGGTAAAAAAAACAAACCAGCATCCCATGTACCCTTAATAAATAAATAAACAAATGTAGTTACAGACTAAATCATAAAAAAGTACCTAAATATATGACAATGCATCTTTTTGTTACCATTTTAAATTGCAGCTAAATATATCTTTTTCCACCTACTTAGGATTTTTTTTGGCAGTTGAAGTTTGCTTGGATTCTGTGGATTCCATTTTGATATCAGCAGAGCTAACTTCACTCATAAACTACCCTCATAGGCGATTATGGGACATGAATGAAAAAGAGGGTCCCTTACAAGAGGAATGTCCTTTCTTCCACTGTTATGACGACAGAACTCATTATATTAGGATGATAGCTCGGTGATGAATATAAGAATCAAATGTCAAACAGTGGCCAAGAATAACCCTACAGTTGCAAATTATCGTTCTGGGGGTTACTCCACAGATTGCTGGAGACCTTTGAATGTGCTGTCAGAAACAATTAATCATTTGACAGTTTAGCAACCAAATGGCACTATGAGGAAGATGTAATTATAAATGTAATGTGCACAGTGATTAGGTATCCAAGGTTTAAAATGATGCTAAGTTAGAAATAAAATGAACACCACCCACAAGCCAAATGCTAATAGATTTTGGCTGTGTTGAGTGAATCTCTTAATGAACTGAATACATAAATATGACTGTCCAGAGTGTTTTTAGGAAGCATCTAAAAAAAAAAAACCTGGGTCTGCTGTTTTATAGCACTGTTCTCTGGCAGAGCTGACCAGATTTCTGACACATAGAGCAAAAGGACACAATCTAACATTGGTTCTAGGCCATGTGCAATTAAATCTTTCCCTGACTGGTATAAAATTTAATGGATAGGCACGATCACGTAAGCTCTTATGCCATCATGCTGCTGGTCATTATGCCTTGAAGTAATTAAGTCATCATAAAATCATTAATCATTATCTTAGTGAGGGGGGGAAAGTGGCTGAAAATTGATGCTACATCTGAGGAACTCGTGACATTAATGCAGTTCAATGAACAGCGCTTAAGTCTTGAAAAAAATAAACTGAAGCATCTAGCTGGTGTCTGTGAATACTTGTACTGTTTTGCACATGAAAAAATGTTCTTTTAAGCACTTATCAACATTCACCAGTGAGTGAACCACTTTTAGCCACATGATAAAAAGCACAGTTTTAAGATATTTCCATTCCGAGCGATTCTCTTCAGATTAGCTTACAGTTGTTCAAAGATCAACACATCTGGGAGTCACAGCAGGGATGTGTTGTGTTGTGTTTTAGCCATGCCAAATCATCCACTGTTCAGAAACTACAAGAAGAACTTCCTGTTAAAGGTTTTTCCATTGGGGAGTTGGAAGTTCCATAAACCCCGCCCATAACCCTGGTAGGAGTTTTGACTAGGTATGGGAATGGAGAAATAATTCAATTCCTTGGAATCGTTAGTCTGCTAGCTTAACGATTCCGCTTATCGATTGCACTGCCTTGAGGACGCATTTGCAATTACGTCACACACACGCCTTATTTAGTTCTGAATATATCCAACAGCGTCAAGACGGAAGCGTCAAGATAAAAAGCATTACAAAATTATGTTCACAGTGTTTCTACAGCAGCAGTGTGTGCACGCTGCAAGCTCGCGAAAGGAAAGGTTTTTCTAGCGCCCAAGGCAGCAACGCTTTTTCCTGTAACCACCGTTAAAACCTTTACTTTGAAAGAGCTGGAGGTCCTTCATCAACCACCTTATAAGTGAAGAAAAGAGAACTTTGTAGCAGCTCCATCCACCGCTGTTTATTTCACACAGCAAAAAAACCAAACAAACATAAAAAAACAGTATGGAAGTAAAATATGAAGATGAATTGAAAAAAGGATTTCTAATCAGATCACTCAATTAATCAATGGAATAATTAATAGTTGCAACTCTATTTTGCTGTCCTGCTTTCACTATACTGTATGAATAATCTCCATCTCCTGTAACATTTAGTTGACGAGGACTGCCAGATGTTAAAATATTCACAGAGTTAATTTTGAAAGAGGAATCCTTTTTTTACATATTAATTTTATTCTACTTTACATTAAAAAGAGTTAATGCATACCAATCTATTTGTGGTATATTTTATTCACTAAAGCGATGAGAATCGATAAGAAATCGAATCAATAAGCGATATTGATAATGGAGTCGGAATTGCTAAATTCTTATTAATTCCCATCCCTACTTGTGATGTTAAATATATATAGTCCTCAGTGGTATTATGTAAGTTCTCAGAAACATGTTGCCCATGCCCATACACTGCCATATATGCATACACTGGATCCATAACCACTGTGTCTCTTTTAATTCTGCATATGAAACGTTGTACTTGAGACCTATTAAACTCTGTTCCACTCGGATGCTAAACCAAATTAGCTGAGGTCTTGATCTTCACTCAGAGTAACGTGTTACCATTTACTTGCTCGATTAGTATTCCGTTAGAATGTAGATGCTATAATCAGAAAAGCGCAGGAGCATTAAGAGGGAGAATGAGTGAGAGCTTCCATGAATGAGCAAACTCACTGTGTCTGAAGAAAAAACTTGGAGGTAGGGTTTTAGAGGGGAGGGATACATTTCAGCAGAAATCCCTCTCCAATAATGCTCACCCTTTTTTTCCTCTCTCTCTCTGTTCTTTCTAAATAGAACAATTCAATGAAATCCCACTGAGACACGGGATAAATCAATTTTCTACCATTGTATCCAACACATCTTCAGTCTTTCCTGCCACAAGCTTTTATTGCACTTGCAGTTTTTTAATCTCTCTACGAGGATAAATTAATCTCATTATTAAAAGATGGTGGGAACGTTTTTTTATACTCTATTAATGAACTTTTCTTTCTTGCTTTCTTTTAGAAAATAGAGTGACAGAACGAGGTGAAGCATGAAATCAGGAAAGGACACAAAGTGCCCTTTCTGTACCTTCCTTTTCTTGTAGGAAGAAAATCATTGTACTGTTGCCTTTTATTCCATGAAATTCACAGAATGTGAGACATCAAAGTAAATGTATAAGAAGAACATTATTCCAAGGAAGTGAAAAAAAAAGCACAATCAGCCTTTCCATGTCGTCTGATGTGATTTGCTTCTTATCATCAGAAAGCAATACGGCAATTTTGTTTCCCAGGCTGTCGACTGTCTGAGAACTGCTGTGAATGGGTGAGTGGACCTGCCAAAGAGTCTTTGGTAGCCTGTCAGTTACAGTGACTGGGGCTGCCCAGAAAGCACACAGCCTGCCCAGCGCCTTTGATTAGACCACCACAACCAGCCAGCAATTCACATTCTCGACAAAAGAGAACTATGCAGGTTCTAATCTAATAGTGAGCTGGGAACAAACTTTAAAGAAAGACAAAAATTGATTTTAAAAAAATCCTAACTGCCTTGGCTAGATCTTTTGAAATTAATTTATAAATAAAAACCCGACTTGCCAAAAGTTGATAATAGCAACTAGCAGGAGCTTGCATCTAAGTGCGAGAGAAGTCTTTTTGAAGTTTCCTTGGCAAGACAGTTGAGTCAGGATCCGGAAGCTGTCCTTTGGACCGCGGGCTCATGTTTCCTTCAACTTAGTGAAAAGCCATTCCTATTTTAAGACCGTAGGTTATGGAAGTTTTTTCAAAGAGTTGAGTCAAAGTCAATGAAACAGGAAAAGTCAACGAAATGAAACAACAGCACTGATCTTTATAGATTTGTTTCTCCAACCTCTCCTCCTTCCACATCTGCACTTGTAATATCATAGCTCTCTCCAGAGATCCGTGAACAATCTTGTTTCGTTTTCAGGGGCGAGTCTTCATAACGAGAACGAGCGTGCACTCTTTCTACTGACCTTAAAGCTCACTTTCCAACCCCTGCTTGTTCACCTGTAAATTAATCCGCGGATATCAAGGCCACAAATTTAAAAATAACACTGATGTACTGAATGCGCATTTGCCTCCTTATATGGCAAATGCGCATTCAGTACATCAGTGTTATT
>VUQK01011409.1:51284-65243 GCA_015106715.1 Bujurquina vittata
TTTTCTTTCAGTTAAAATGAAAAAAATGTAAAAAAACAAAACGAAAAAAAACCCCAAAGCAAAACAAAACAAACAAAAAAAAAAAAACAATCCCTGGAGCACTGATGCATTGTATATTGCCAAATATATGGTTTCTTCTAGACACATTTCATTTCCTCTAGCCAGAAGGAATTTCCTTTGATATCACAAACAGCCAAGTTCAGGACACAGTAGGACTGAAGTGTATGAATTGCATAGCAACACAATGATTATGGTGAACGGTGGTTTTATGAATAACTTTTTCTGAGGGGGGGAGGGGGTAAGCAAATCCAAAATTTATGGATTCCTGTAAGAAAATAAATTGTATGTAAAGACTGTGCTCACTTTAGTTGCATTGACTCGTTCTGATTCGCAGCCTGGCTCTTGAAACCAGTAGCCATCATGCCATCAAACCAGTGCCAAATTAAATATGAGGTCACAACATTTCGGCTTTTTTTCCCAAAAGGTTGCCGCACTGTGTCAAATATTCCTAAAAATAAAATGGCCTGACAGCAGGCAAATAATTCAAAGCCTATATTTCTTTTAAAAGGTAAAAATATGACATTTCAAATGTTCAAAGATTTTTGCTCTTTTTGTAAGACACAAACTTGATTCTGAAAGTTGAGAACTTTCAAAGTAGTGGACGGCTTTTTTAAAAAAAAACACCAGGTTGAATAAACTAACATCTGCCTGGATTAATTACTAGCATGATTGGTTATAAAAAGACTGTCCCAGTCTTTCAGAAGTAAAGATAGGGAGGGGCTCACCACTCTGCAAAAGACTGTGTGGGCAAATGTTTTAATAATTTAAGCCTCAGAGGTCCAAGTTCTCATTGATGATAAGCAATGATGTACCAACACCATGATATATATACTTTTTAAAAACAGACTTTTGAAAAGTTTTCTCCAAAGTCTCGTCAATCAGGGAACCAAAATGGCATTATAAATAAAACACGAATTTGATTTTGATTTTCCTCCATAGTTTGTCTGGGGTTATGGGTATTTCTCTAGGACTAGCTTATGATGTGGCCCCACACGTTTAAGGATACAATTTTTTCAAAGATACATAATATCATCACAAGATTAAGAGAATCTGTAGAAAGATGAAGAAATAAAGACTGGGATCTTCTGCCTCAACAGAAGATCCCAGTCAAACAACAGTATAAATCACTGCATGTATATATAAAGATCCATAAATGTTGTCACTCTGGTCTTGAGCTGTAAGATGGACTGAGCTAAACCCAGAGATGGACTGAGCTAAACCTGAAACTGTTTTTGGAAATTCTGAATACTGCATACTCCAGCTAAAGCAAAGAGGGAGCACCCAGACTTGTTTTCAGTGCTCATTTCAGCTCCAGTAACTATTATGTGGTGATAACATCAGCATGGGTAACTTACATAGTTTTAAAGGCACCATTAATGCTGGAGGATACATGCACAAGTGTTCCCCCAAAACAGGCTCCCTTTAGACTCGTTTAGTACATATCCCTGATATATTTTACAGTAACACCTTAACTTGGCAGGGGTTCCATATGATCTTACTAACCAGTTATACTCTATTAATCTGAGGTGTGTATTCACACTATTTGAGATGATTTCCAATCTTCTACTAAGATTTAATTTTCCAAAACTTTATTCCGTGCATGTAGCTTAAACCTGCTGATGAACCCCTTCTTAAACATTGTGTCGATGGGTTTTTATAAAACTTTATGCCCTGCTTTTATTTACAGTACAGTTTACAATGCCCTGGCGTTTTGCAAACACTGTTGTGTTTCATTACTTAGTAATTATTATGCTAATGTTGGTTGAAAAAAATCTTTCATAGACTAAAAAAAATACTTTGAGATGAGTTCATAAAAAAGATACATGCTAAGCTCTCAACAGCGTGAACTTTAATTTGCATTTGATATCTTGGCTATTTATTCCAAACCTGATTATACTACAGCATAATGTGCTTTATGCTGCAGATCTATGGTAATGGCTTTCATGTTTGTATGAACCCATTAGCCTGTGTGAAGCTGAGATTAACGTCCATACACAAAAAGGGCAACATGTGTGGTGTTTGCACACAGAAATGTTCCCAGACACACACGCCTGTTTCTGCTGGCGAAAATGTGATGCAACAAAGTAATATTTAAGGATATTTCCATAAGCATACTCCTATCACCATGCAGGCGCTACTTTATCGAGGCTATCTGCTTCTCCCATCAGCACTACACAAAGTCATTTAAGGCGAAAAATGATTTAGGACAGCTACATCCCCCCCACCCCCTTGCTGTGATGCCATGATGCCTCTCAGGGGAGCCTGCCACAGTCCTTTCCAGAGGGAGGAAGAAAAACCATGCCGCATGAGTTTTTCCATCGCTGTATTCCAGCTGGGGTTCCACAGATACTGATTTGTCCATCCCCACAGGATAGACCACTCTTAATACGATTACAGAACTAGAGACTTTGAGATAATTCAAAGCATCTCCACGGTTAATTCTGAAAAGGCGGCATGGATGCCACATCCGCTTATTGTCGTTCCCTGCATGCTAAAGAGAGCATAAGAGTTGACTTATTACCACACAATACTGACTAAGTGGGAAATCTCTTTGGACATGGCGGCCCACCATATGCTAGATTTAATTCGATTTTCTTTTTAGGCTTTAGTTAAGTGCTTCTAAAGTTTCTTGTTCCACAGCAAGAGGGTAAGAGGGCAGCTGTGGCTTTTGACTTGAATTGCTTCTTCAAGAAGGGGCAAATAAGCCATGAGTTTGTTAAAGTACAGAGCACTTACCGCAACATGGCAGCATTAGAGTATTGGGTGCAAAGCTGGATTAAACCTAATCCTAGAGTAAATTCATTTCTTTCAATGCAGATCTCTTGCAAATGTGTGTTTTCAAGGACTATGAGCTCAATCCAAAGAAGGGTCCATAAAGAGATTTGATGTGTTTGCTTTAGCGTTATTGTCTGCTGCATTTTTAATACTCACTCTACCTACTTAATCGGAGGTCAAAGGTCA
Organism: Bujurquina vittata; assembly: GCA_015106715.1. Lineage (NCBI taxonomy): Eukaryota > Metazoa > Chordata > Actinopteri > Cichliformes > Cichlidae > Bujurquina > Bujurquina vittata. The sequence goes on from VUQK01011409.1 coordinate 54,306, forward strand.
TGTTAGTGAAGAATATGCCCTATCATATCAATACATGTTAAAATATGTCATGATGATAGCGTTAAAAATCCAAGTTCTTCAGATAGATTTTATGTAAACAATATGCAGCCAGTTTGATGTCTCACTGTTAGCATTATTATTACCTCCATGTTGTTGTTGGAGCGCAAAGTGAGCATATTTAGACCAGAGGGTGGAGTAGTAAGCTATTGAGCTAGTTAGCAAGATGCATCTTTAAATTGTACAAATGCAGTGTATAAACACTGATACCCACTAATGGACAAGTAATAGATCAATAAAGGTGTTTTTTTTCCATCAGAACATGTTTGGTGGGCTGAACCCCACAGCAGCTTTTGTCCAAAAGGCACTACTACAAACACATGATCCAATCCACCTACACTGCACTTAAAAGATGGGCATATCCGTGTTGTCATCCATTGATTAGTGAAGTCCTGAAAAGCATCATCAGTGTAACTTTAGAGACTATAACTGTTTTTGCATGCCAAGCTGTAAACATGTTGAAGTTAGTCATTTGGGGATTGACTCGCTTCTGGAGCCAGCCTCCAGTGGCCATTTGCGGTACTGTAGTTTTGGACTCTTCCGCTTTGGCCTCATCTTTCAGCCCTATAGCTGCCTGGTTGCTCAAGTCCAGTGCAAGGGAGGAGGGGCAGAACAATGTGCTGCTAACATATTCCAGCAGTGCCAAGTACTTATATAAAGGGCGTCTCAAAGGATGTTTTTCAGCAATTCAGAATGAGTGTCAGGCATCTTATCCCAACTTCTTTAAAATGAAATCAAAGCTCCTTGAGAAGAAAGTCCTGTGGAGATTTAATGACACGTGAGAAGCTTGACGTGTCCAAATTGTCACTTTCAAAAGAGCTGGAAGAAGGCTGGGTGGATAACCGCTAAATCGCCGAGTGACAAATCAAATGGTTGTTGCAGCTAAATCAAAAGACACCAAGTTACAAAGTGCAGCCTGAAAATGCAAGTCCTGCCAAGAAGCCTTTTTTCATCATTATGCTGCCCTCTACGGGTCTTCTTCTTCCAGCCTCCCTCTTTTCCCTTTCTCCCCCCACCAAACACACACATCATCATCACCCCTCCCCATCACCACCACCCCCTTCCCCACCCCACCTCCTCCACATTACCACAGCCTGCCCCCCCTTAAAGAGTATTGCGCGCATTAAAATGCTTTTCATTTCCGTGCTGTGACAGTCCTGAGATTGGGGGGGATTTATGCATTTTCACGAGTGACTTTCACTGTCATGCTATGGTAATTATTTCATAATACGTCCTTCGCCGCAGGGTATGCGCTGGTTTGCACCAACCAAGATCAAGTTCCACTAGTTGAAACGTTTGTGGAAAGATAAAGCTTGTGTGTACATAGGATATCCTATGATCGGCAGCAACACAACTGCAGACAAAAAAAGGGGGAAGGATCGGATTCTCGCCGCCAAGGAGGCAGCTGGAGTAACATTGATCTCCGGTCGATTTGGACGCACTGGCAATTGAAATAAAGAGACCTTGGGCAGATCTATACATAAACTGGTACAAGCCGCACCACTGGCAGCAGACTGGGCGATTCGTGCCTCTCTCCGCCGGTTCGTCAGTGCGCATGGATGAAAGTCACAGTTAAAATGCATGCGGCAAGTCTTGTCTGATGTGGGATTACCGCGTTTTTATTCGTCCCCCTTGCTTCCTGACCATGTTCGAACTTTGGTTTTGGCTCTTTTTCCGAGATGACACTGCTAGTTTCAGTCGGCGCTGGAAGAACACAGGAGCCCGTTTTGCCGCGCTGGCTGTCACATCACTGGCGTGAATGAGAATGTATATGCGCTCGTTCATGCCTGGTTTATGGAGCTAAACACCGCGGAGACTTGACTTCATTTTTTTTCTTTCTTTTCTTTTCTTTTCTTTTTCTTTTGCAAAATAAATCGGACTGAAGGGCGGACAGTGAAATCACGAAATCCATGTTTTCACTGAGATTGGAGGAAAAAGACAGGGCACAGCCGTGATTTTCGGCATGCTTTGGCGTTTACCGGAATCAGCACGGTAAGAAAGCCTGATTTCTTTTCGTCTTATTTATTTTTGCACGTCTCAGCTGAGGCGCTTTAACGTGTTCTAGGTGGGGGGACCTCTCCATGGTGCTGAAATCTGTTTCCACCCTCAGTTACATTACCGAAGTTGAACCGGATTTAAGATGCTGTTAAGAAAGGTGTCTGCGGCTGCTATGCCAATAACAAGCACAGAGCCTGCGTTTTTATGCTCCCATTGAGCATCACAGTTATAATTCGTTCCAAATAAAAGCCTGCTGCATCTGCACAGGGATACTCTGCAAAGACAAGGCGCGCTGATGCGCTGGCGTCCAAGTTATCTCTATTATTTCCGTGAGGCTGGACATTTTCTTTATGGTAATAAATTCAAATATATATATATAAAAAAAAGATTAGACTGATGCCTCTACTCTGATTTAAACAGTGGAGTCCCAGTGTGTTAAATTGCGCTTATTTGGGGAGATTTATGGATCAATGTGTGGGCTTTTGTGCTCTTTTAAGGAACGCACAGAGACCGAATGTGTGCGTCTCTTGTGTGCGCCTGTGCGTGTGCATGTGCACGCGCGCGTCTGAGGTGGAGAGAGAGAGAGAGAGAGAGCGAAAGAGAGAGAGAAAGAGAGAGATCTGTAACGTTTTATATAGCAGATGCCATACATAATACTTGATTACAGAATTATTTACCCCACATCAAAATGCAATTTGGATCAGAGATCCTCGGCGATATTTCCCTTTGATCAACTCCTCTCCTCTCCTTTTTTTTCATTCTTCCGCCCGTGGGCAGCAGCAGCAGCAGAAGAAGGAGAAGAAGAAGGGCTGCGACTGTCGCCTTGTAGGCTGATATTCACATTTTCTATGGCAGGCCGGATATTTTTTATAAGATGAGCACTGGCTGCTTCTCCCAGTCCATTCGTATAAGAGAACGGGCATCTTGTTTTTTTATACACACCGAGGACGTTTTTAATCATAGCACAGAAATAAACACCCCCCTCTTTCGTCCTCATGTTGTGGAGGTGGAGAGAAGGGATCCGACAGTTTCCCCAAGTCGTCGGGTATGCGGGGTGAGTGAGAAATCTTTCTAGTTAGGAAACAGTTGTTCATCCTCGAGCTTTTAATGTGACTTTTGGGAAGGAGATTGAATCCGTAAAAAACAAAACAAACAAACAAAAACAAACAAACAAAAACCTAAATGCAACATCATCCATCTCATAAAGGATCTGATTAGAGATTACTTGACAAGAAGTGCTTTTTGTGTTCAAATTTTCAATGTGATCTGCTAGTAAATAATCGAATCTGTGGGTCTGTAAACGGTGGATGGCGATAGTTTTTTCCCCCTCCTTTTTTTTCTTCCTCCTAACAAGATGGATTGGAATTCAGGCGAGCTATCAAAAATGCGCAGTGGCCGTCCACTAGCGGGTAGTTGTGTTAACTTAAATATATAGCATCCTTTATGCATACAGCGATTCAACATGCAACTTGTTTTCTGCCAGCTTCAAAATCAAAAGGGATGCCATCATAACACATCTGCATGTTGAGCAAATATTAACTGGCCTACTTGTGTGTGTGTGTGTGTGTGTGTGTGTGTGTGTGTGTGTGCGTGTGTGTGTGCCATCTAATGTTGCACGTTATAGATTATAGATTGGGCTCTTTTCAATGACCGAATTTGCATTTTTGTAAATATTGCACCTGTGCCCATGCCATATAAAACACAACTCGTCCTTTTCTTTCCCCTCCTTAGATGACACCTCATACTGGTACTGCACTTGAGTGAGCTGGGGCATCCTCTCCCAGGAAAAATGCATATCTGGATCCTAAAAATAATACTTCTGATTGCATCATCTCTGAGGCTGGTTGAGATGTATGACAATTATGGGGAGATCTGCCGAAACCTGTGCACGTGCGAGGAGAAGGAAGGGATCCTGACGGTGAGCTGTGAGAACCGGGGCATCATCAGGCTCACGGAGATCAGTCCAGTCCAGTACTCCATGTACCATCTCCTGCTCACGGGGAACCTCCTGAAGAAGCTGTCACTCAATGATTTCATTAATTACACCGGGGTGACCATCCTGCACTTGGGGAACAATGATATCTCTGAGATAGAGTCGGGTGCCTTTAATGGACTCCAGGGATTAAAAAGGTTGCACCTGAATAACAACAAGATAGAAGTTCTGAAAGATGACACATTTGCAGGACTAGAGAGCTTGGAATATCTTCAGATTGATTATAATTACATCACAAACATAGAGCCCAATGCCTTGAGCAAACTACACCAACTAACAGTGATGATTCTGAATGACAACCTGCTCTCTGCCCTTCCTCCAAACATCTTCCGGAATGTCCCCCTTACGCACTTGGACCTGAGAGGGAACCGCTTAAAAATGTTCCCCTACATTGGCCTTCTGGAGCACATGGACAAAGTTGTGGAATTACAACTGGAGGAGAATCCGTGGAATTGCTCCTGCGAGCTCATCGCTCTGAAGGCTTGGCTGGAGAGTATAGCCTACACGGCCCTGGTGGGAGAGGTGGTGTGCGAGACGCCGTTCAGGCTCCATGGAAGGGACCTGGATGAGGTGTCAAAGCAGGAACTCTGCCCACGAAGACCCCTAGAAGACACAGTGAGGCCTGCACCACCTAGCAGCACTAATGGATACTACCAGACCACACCAGCTGCTGTCACAGCCTCAGCCACTTCCTCAGCTGTTCTTAGGTCCTCTTCTAGGCCTACCAAGGGCACACGACAATTTAACAGAACTAGGTTAAAGCCCACCTCTCGAATACCAGGCGGCAACCCATACAACTACGGCCCCATCATTGCTTTTCAGACCAAGTCTCCTGTGCCTTTGGACTGCCCCACTGCCTGCACATGCAATCTGCAGATATCTGAAATTGGGTTAAATGTCAACTGCCAAGAGAGAAAGATTGAAAGCATTTCTGATCTAAAACCCAAGCCATACAATCCTAAAAAAATGTATCTCACTGGAAATTACATCCCTGTGGTGCGGAGATCAGATTTTGTTGACGCCACTGGATTGGATTTGCTTCACCTGGGAAACAACAGGATAACTCTGATCCACGACCGGGCTTTTGGGGATTTAACCAACCTGCGTAGGCTGTATTTGAATGGTAATCTCATGGACAGGCTTACGGGAGAAATGTTTTTTGGTTTGCAGAACTTGCAGTATCTTTATTTAGAGTACAACAAAATCAAGGAGGTTGATGCGGGCACTTTCCGTTACCTCCCTAATCTGCAGCTGCTTTTCCTTAACAATAACCTCCTGAAAACTTTACCTGTAGGCATCTTTTCCAGCCTCTCCCTGTCTAGGCTTAATCTGCGTAACAACCATTTCCAAAATCTCCCTGTGAGTGGTGTTTTGGATCAGCTCAAGCTGCTGGTGCAGATAGATCTGTTTGAGAACCCCTGGGACTGCTCCTGCGACATAGTGGGGATGAAGATATGGCTAGAGCAGCTCAGCGCAGGCACTGTGGTTAATGAGGTCGTGTGTGAGACGCCAAAACGTCACGCGGGAATGGACCTGCGTTCTGTCCCATCGGAGCAGCTCTGCCCAGACTACTCTGAGGCTTATGTGTCGCCAACTCCGCCAACAGAGGAACCCATGGACGAACACGTCGTCACCACAGGTGCTCCGCAGAGGTTCAACACCCCCAGCAGCACCGTCCCCCTCTCTGTCCTCATCCTCAGCCTCCTGCTTGTTTTCATCATGTCTGTCTTTGTGGCTGCGGGGCTTTTTGTTGTGGTCATGAAAAAGCGTAAAAAGTCACAGAGCGATCGCACTAGCACCAACAATTCCGATGTCAGCTCTTTTAACCTGCAGTACAGCCTCTACAGCAACCGCTCTGGCCCTAAAGTTAAGGCCCCAGCTGGTCATGTATATGAATATATTCCCCATCCAATGGGCCATATGTGCAAAAATCCCATTTACAGGTCAAGGGAGGGAAACACAGTGGAGGATTACCGTGACCTCCATGAGCTCAAGGTCACATACAGGAGTACCCCGGATGAGGAGAGGGATAGTAGTACGATGAGGAGCCCTGCATACAGTGTTAGCACCATCGAGCCACGTGAAAACCCTTCCCCTGTCCAGGATGCAGACCATTTCTTCAGAGGCATCCTTGAACCTGATAAGCAGTCGCCCCACCAGTCCATCCCGTCAATCCCAGCAGGGGCCAATTTAGAGTACAAGTATACAGGGCCCGTGTCATACACGTACAACCCAAATTTTGATGTCAGACGTCAGTTCTTGCACCCGGAGAGGATAAGAGAAACAGTGCTCTATGGCACAGCACCCAGTACTGTTTATGTCGAGCCCAACAGGAATGAATATTTGGAGCTAAAAGCTAAACTGCAGTCTGAGCCCGATTACCTCGAAGTTCTTGAGAAACAGACCACCTTTAGCCAGTTCTGAGCAACAGAGTCATTAATGTAATGAAGCATTTTTCTCTCTTGACCCTCCTTGAAACAGCGGCTCAGTTTCTAGGGTGCCTTGGCACAAATACAAACAAGCAAAAGAGAAAGAGTTGAAACGGGGTGTGCCGAACAATCTTATTCTTATTTCAAAAACATGACGTTACAGGAATGGATACAGCTTTCTCGAGACGTGGATGAACAAAATTGCTTAACTGATGATGCAAAATCTATTTTTCTATAGTGAAGATCGAATAACACACAAAAATGTAAGTGTACAGGTAAAACTTACCCAACTTCATTTTCAGGAATATAACCATACATAAGGTATATTGTGAATCAGAAAAAGAAATGTTTATAAAAATCACTCCTGGACAAAAAAAAAAGAACAAAAAAACCCCACTGTACAGCAGATCATCAAAACTGTGTAGGACTGTTTTCTGCTGTAGTCTGTAAGTAAGTATTTATTGATATAATCTGCCATGTCTTTTCAAAACTTTTGATTCTTCATCAATATTACCTGTGTCATCATACTCCATCATCCTCTGGAACAGGCTTATGTTTCTAGTTTCATTTACTGTAGCTCTGCATTGTAAAAGTGGCTTTCTTTTTTTTATCTCTCTCTCTCTCTCTCTCTCTCTCTCTTCTTTTCTTTTGTTTTTCTGAAAGTGGCACACCCCCAATGTTCAAAACAGACTGCGTCATTTGAAGAAGATGAAAAAACAAAAAAAGAAAAAAAGAAGTGTCTTTGTATGCTTTCTGCACTTTTTGGAAATGGAAGGCGAGTTCGCCTTCGATGAGCTCTCATAAAGGAGATTATTATATTAAAAATGAATATGGCTATTCATTCTTAATATGTAGAATTGATATGTTATCAAAACAAACATTCATAAATGATATTTGAATATTAATTATGTTGTGTAATACTGGTATTTTAATCAATGTAACACCTATTTTTATACGAGCATTGGCAGATTCTCTATTGATTATGGGTTTCTTTTGTTTTGATTGCTTTGCACTTATTGCACTATATTGACCAAACTATGTTATTGTCATCAAATAAACATGATGTCAGGTTCATATAATGTGCTCATAAGGAAACTGAAGGTGTTGGTGACAATATGAAAGAGGCCATTTAAGGATTTGGATTCTAGATTTACAATCAAGGAAATTTCCCATAGCTAACGGTACATTGGCTGACCAGAGCAGACTGTGTTGCACACTCAATCAAAGAAGATAACGATACAGTGCACACATGCTTCACTTAAAGGGGCAGCTTGTGTCTTCGGTGAGAATTAGAATCAATGTGTATTAATCAATGGCCATTATGTAAGGCGGGCCTTCTGCAGTTGTACCATGACAACATCATCCACATTGTCATCCGTCAGTGGATGAGCAGGTGTTTTATGTAAACATCATTGAGTAGCCTTGCAGAGTCAGTGGGCATGAAACAGAAAGGGCGATTAAGACGTGCTGCATTCCTATTTTTTTTTTTGGGTGTTTAAACATAATAGATTTGTTTGTTATGCAAACAGTTTTGTAGGTAAAGAAGTCTAAAATATCTCAAATATAAGAAAATGTGTTCCCAAGCAATTTTTTTTCTTTGTTTGTTTTTTGTATTTTGTTTTTTTGAGTCTTTAAAGTGCTCGTTTGTGAAGTGACTCGTCACTTGACCCACTTAAATCCAATATGCAAAGTAGATCTATAAAAATGCAGAGGATGCACTGTGCCACCATTTTCAGTGTGCAGTGAGCATCACCATTTAGGAATTCAGTGTTCCAGGACTGAGATGGGCACAGATCTTTCTGGAGAGGAACCAAAAGATTGAAAGAGAGAAAGGAGAGAAGGGGGGCCGTGTCACATCAGAAACCTTAATGTGACACTTATGAATTATCAATTTGTATTATTTAAATCTACTTCTTTTTTTACAGAAAACGGTTATATTACTGTATTTAACAGTATTTTTTACTCAGTTTTCAACGTGGTGCCAGCTGCCTTTTCTCAATGACAAAAAAGGGAAAAAAATCCAATGCTCTGGGTCTTCTTTTGTTGGATCTTTTCATAGAAGCCCAGAATGAGAACAGAAGGCACCATTTGGGAGATGAGGAGTCCTGGAACTGAGTGTAACTGTGGATGTGTCATACATGTAGCAGGGGATGTGAATCATAGCCAAGAAGTGCGTGCAGTTGCCCAGTATTAGTGGCCTATGGGATGTCGCGGTACTGACAGTTTTTGACATTATTTATTTTTCCGATGCCAATGTTGAAAGAGAAAATCATTTATAGTTTACCGAGGTTCACCGAGGATCTGAGCAGTGCACTGACAAATTGTTTAAAATGTCGGCAGATGGTTGTTTTTCTTTTTTATCTGTTTTATTATTATTATTTCATTTCCTAGACTATTGTGTTTTTCAGGATGATTTGGCTACGTTCAAGAGAAAAAAAAAACGGCTTTAGCACAATTACATAATCACTGAATCATGTATTCCAAATGGGCTTGTTAATACAGTATGTGTGCATATGTACATCTCTCCAGCCCAAAACTCCCAGTGTGGAGGTTTATCTCTTTCCCACTGTAATGGGGAATGGGTGCATAAAGAATCCCACTGCAGAAGGATATAATGTGCACATACGTGTGTATGCGGATAGAGGGGGTGACTTCTTCCAATTGAAATAATGCTTTTAACTAGCCAATGGCCTCTTTAGGTCCTTACACAAATGGAAGCATCAAGGAAGGACAAAGGGTTTATTATCCATTCCCGGATTATTCAGTCTATAGCCTTCTATAAGCTTTGCGCGACTTTATAATGCATTCAGTGGCAACCAGCTGTGGAAGGTTTTCCTCAATAATCCCTCACGAAAACAGTACGACTCCTGCAGTGGTCAATATTTGTATTCAGACAAGGAAATAAGCTCTAAGGTGAAATATCTCCAAGTGTGTTGCTTCATGCTACACACAAGCCCCTGTGATTTATGGCTAAAACTCACTGTGTGGAATCTGATGCAGGGCTGATGCAACACAAGGCGTGATGTAGGTGCAGATGTAGCTGTCACCGAGGCCTCACTCTTTTGCTTTGCTTGCAGCGAGGAAAGTTCAGAAGATTCTGGTTAAGTTTGCTTAAAAGAAGTTTTTTCTTTACTCTCAGAAAATGAAAAGAGGCAGGAGAGACACACTGTCGTTCTGCTTTCACACCATTTGAGAGTTAATCAATGTTGAATCAGAGAGGGACAGCACATGAAACCCGTCCAAGCTGCATGAAGCTGTTGGCTCATCATTCTGCTATTTTCAGTACATGGACTTTAAGTTGGAGGCAATTATTTTCTAACAGTGTATTAAAATACCCGGCTAATTAAACATTTTCTGGATTTGATTTAGCAGACTTATGCTAAGATTATGTTTCATAGCTGATCAGATGGTATTGGCAGAGTTTTGTGTTTATGGTAAATAAAATCAGCTTGATGCTACACACACACAGGGCCGCATTTACCTACTACAGAGCCCGGGGGCACAAGAAATCTCTAGGCCTCCCTTCAGCCCGGGTTCCTCCCATTATTTGTGTATTGCGCATGAATCATGTTGCCTTTAAGTTTCCATAATGCAAAGCTGGAATTTTTACTTTTTAGTTTGTTTTTGGATAATTTTATTAAATACATCATATCAACAAAAATCAAAGTATTCAAGTAGATTAATGCCATGGCTTCAGTAAAAAATAAAAACAGTCTTTATTATGCATTAGCATAAGAACGTTTTTTCAAAAATGTGTTATGTAGTTTTCTGTCAGCAACACAAAAGTCAAGGTATTTAATTGCATAAATTATGATTAATATGAGTTAGAAATGAAAGCACTGGCCTCTGGCTTTTATACTTTTAGCATGCCTTTGTTTTTAAGTCTTTTTTTAATCAAGTTTGAAATGAATCAAAGTTATGACAAAGCACCTGTCAAAAACAACGACGTCCGTCTCAATGATGCATACGAACAACTTGTCAAAACGCGTTATGTAGATTCGTATAAACAACAAAAACAATGTCAAAGTGTTCAGCTAAAATATTAGATTTCAGCCATATACTATTAGGATACCTTTATATTATTTAATTTTGTGGTTGCATTTTTTCTTTTTTTTCCTGAATTTAAAATTAATTAAATTTACCACAAAGTAATTGTCATAAATGATAAAGACTGTCTGGCTTGTGTGTTATGAGCTCTTATACACAAGGGTGGCTTTTCAAAATGTGTTGTGTGGAAAAAAGAAAGACTTTTATTTTGTATTTGTCTTTTTTTCATTTTTTATGGCCAAAATGGTTTAGAAAATCTACAGTAAATGAATAATATATGTAGCTAATTATTTTTTAAAAAGAAATCTTTAGTTCTTGAATGCCTATAGCTATCTATCTATCTATATCTATATCTATATCTATATCTATATCTATATCTATATATATAGAGAGAGAGAGATATAGAGATAGATA
>VUQK01011409.1:68889-95969 GCA_015106715.1 Bujurquina vittata
AACAAGGATATCAGCGATCAACAAAGCATGAGAAATGCATGTTTGTCAGGTTATTGTTAGGCAATTTTGTCATGCAAGCTGACAGCAGTGGAAACAAGGTCGAGCTGAGGGACATCACCGCTGTGATCTAGACCTATTTTCCCTTCCGGTTTGGAATTGTTTGAGATCATAACAGGGGTATTCAAGTGACTTTAACATTTTCTCTGAAGACTCGTGAGAAAGATTAAAAGAAGAAATCTGTCAAAGCTGAGAATGAACTTTAGAGTCAGGGGTAAAGCTCCGAAGAAACCAAAAATCTTCATCCCTATTATCACAGTTTCAGATTTTTACTGCAGAATTATTATCCCTAAAAAAATTCATGATATCAACAATATCGCAATAGCCAGCCTCAGGTTATTGTCAGCTATTTAACTACCAGCCTTTTTCATTGCAGAGATTTGTGGCTTCAAGATGTTTGCAGGGGGGTGGTTGCAAGTTGCAAATCAAAAGATTAAATACTGTAAGCAGAATGTCACAGCACCAACAAAGATAAAAAACATTAAAAAAAATCCCAATAGAGTAGATCACAGATGGGCAAAATAGCACCTGAGGGACGAAAGTGAACCATTTCAATCAGACTTGCAACCCCCTAAAAGGAAAACAAATCAACCCCCTAAAAATCAATAACAAGCCACATTATGAAGCAATGAGACTGTACTGCTGTTTTACTGAGTTCCAGTGTATTTAATCAGAATCTGTTCAGTGCTGCAGATCAGAGGAAAACAGTAGGCTTTTTTAAATGATCGTATAGCGTTTAGGAGGATTTTTCTTTGTAATCTGTGACCATGTTTCACCGGAGTTGGCTGAAGTGTGGCCTTTCCTTTATTTATGTTTAAGCCAGTATGGGCCTCTGATCCTCTTGACTGCTCGAAGTCTGTAACTGAATGTTGTCTGGAACCCTTTGTACCCCAAGAGAATTTTACTGGAATGTTCCAGATTCCTAAGAATTCCAAAAGAAAGGGGAAAATCTGATGAGCATTTTAGCAAATTTATCTAAAGTACTATTTTACAGTATCAATTATGTTGACAAAGAGCCGATAACTAGCCAGCCAGAACAAAACTAGCCGACTTAAACAACAGCTGCTGAAACCAGCTAATGTTAGGTTTGAATGTGCTAAAAAAGTACAGTTTCCTTCCGATCAGCAGTTTGATTACATTCTCAGGTTGCACGAGCTCATTCACTCATTACCCAAATCTTCACTTTAAAGAAAGTTTGAGTAACACTGGCTTAAACATGCTAACACAGACAAAAACAGCAGCCTTTACGAACATTTAGGACATCCTAAATGTACAATGTACAATTAGCTAATTGACATGTATGTGATTTTTCTTTTAATACACAGACAGTAGTAGAATCTTACTGGCTCTCTGTGGCCAGCATGGGGTACAGTGTGTTAATAAGGCTAAAAAGCATTAACAGCATGCCAGTGATTTATGTAGTAGTGAGTTTTTACAGCTAAAACAGAGCAACAAAGCCCAGTGACTCAATCAGGCCAGCCGAGAGGCACAGGACACATTTCCTAGTCAGTCCTCAACAACCACCCTTTTTCAGTCCTTCATTCAAATGCGTGATATACGCTGACACCCCCACGCTGTAAATCAGGGGTGTTTTTCACCATGCCTTATTTGGTCAACGTGTCTATTCAAAATTCTCGTGCACAGTTTTTAATCTAAGCTTTCTTTGCAGCCTACTAATGTTCATGTGTAAAATCACTGCAGATCTCATTTGAGTCCGCTCTATAGTTTGTTGTGCCTAGATGTAAAAATCAAAGGTAAATATATTACCTTATATGTGTTGTGCATTGTGTATTTTCTGCTGAGAAATCGCTTCCTCTAAAGCTCCTTTTAATGCCTTGTCTTAGCCAATCACTGTTGCTGCACCCAGGTCATTTGCTTTCTTTCTAAGACTTGCTATCAGTACTATTTTAAAGCACTGTACAAGATTATTTGCCCTACGGGTTCACTTAATTTTCTTCAAACAGAAAACGTATTTACTTAGAATGAGTTTGGGTCACAATTAGATTGTATTGTTATTGGTAAAACTGGGCTCTCTAGAGGTATGTTTCTAATAGTTTGAAAGGGTGAGATACAGTAAGCAGCACGTGTGGGTGGCTTGCGTTTTTGTGGGTAGGTCTCTGCAGCACACACTTTAACAGGTTTCTGATTTACTGTAAAATTAGCTCTCTCTTTTCTTCTCTCTCTCTCTCTATCTTTCGCTCCCTTTCTCTCCTGTCCCCATTTTGTTTCTATCTCTGTGGCTTTGGAAGTGCAGCGAGGAGTCGGCAGAAACCGGGGCCTTGCTAAAGGAATTAGACTGCGCGCTGGGAGATTGCTCAGATAATGAAATGGTGGGAGGTAGAAAAACTCATTTTCTCACTTGTGAGAGAGAGACATACTAATGTGGCTATTGAAAATAGCACTGAATAGTACTGACAAGAAAGAAAGAGACAATTCCAAAATCCAACAGTGTCATTTGATTTCAGCTCATGAGATATGGACCTGCTTAAAGGATAAAGTTTGGCACCGGGTTTAACTATCTAAAATGGAATTGTCACGATGGCAAAACTATTGTTTTCTAACTGTGTCCTCCTCCTAGATCGCAGGGAGTGACAGTTTGCTTGTATTTAGACAATAGCAAGGCTGAAGTTGGCAGAGTGTGGGTGTGCTTGTTAAAAAATGGCTCCCGTGGAAGGGCTCTCAGAGCTCTTACAACACTATTGACGTCAGCTACTTGTGATGTTCTCTGCGCTGTACCTGCGAATGTGTGTGTAGGCTCCATGCATGAAGAGCAGGGAGTAGTGTAATGAAATTCACAAAGGCTGAATGGTGAGGAATAAATAACAAACAGAGATGACGAATGATGCAGTATGCACCCTTTTCAAATTTGCAAGAAGAATTGCAAGTTGACTGCTGCAGCTTGACTTGTACATGTAAGGAAATATTGTGTATTTAAAGCTGCACACGCTGTCTTGTGATTCAGCTCAATTTTGTCCACCATGCGTCATCATTGGCATCGATCCAGACGCTGTGCCAGAGGAAAAAAAGAAGAAGAAGAAGAAGAAGAAAAAAAAGAAGATCCAGCTATCCGCAGCTAGGTTTGTAGGAAGAATCGGCCTGCCACTCACAGAATGAATGAGCAGGACCACAAATACAAATGACAGCAGCAATGAGGCTTCTCTTCTGAGATGCCTTGGGTTTCTTTCTCTTCTTTTCTCGACCTTTAACTGTTTAGCCCTTCATGTCATGTGGCTTCACTTATGAATCGTAGCATGTAATTCTGACAGATTTGAGCATTTTCGTAGAGATGGTGGAATTTAACCTGTCGCTATGTCTAAAGGTCCACACTCTGTCCTTCCTATTTCTGTATATACTATCATACCTTTGTAATACTTTTTAATGTATAGCATATTTATTTAAAAGCTTTTCTCATTTTATCAGCACAATTGTATTTCAGTTGTATTTTAGTCCAGACCCCTGTAATCAAGAGGAGAATATTTCCATCTTTACTAATTTATATTTGGCAGTATGTTTTCTGTGCATCTATTGAAATTCAAGCGCAAGCAGCAAGACAGCCTGTAAAGAACAGAACAGGTATCAGTGAGCAGAGACATGACTTTATTTAACTCACACAGCATGAATAGTAGGAGCTGCTGTTTCAGTGGACAGGAAATCAGCTTGCAGATGTGCACCTGTGGGGAGGTTACAGCAATGTGAATAGACTGAGGGTGGAAGAGCAGCAGCAAGAACCCCCACACAGAAAACAATGACAACATCTATATGATCGATTTAGTCAGACAGCATGCAAAGAAGAACCTGGGGCAGAGGTGGGCTGCAAAGCGGCTTGCATTGCACAGCGGCTGTAGACAGGCTAAAGCAACTTAAGGCTAGAAGGAAAAGGAAATCATATAACTCTCTTAAATTCAAACCCCAACAACCCCTTCACATTATCCTTGTTTGCCTAGGAACACGTATTGTTTACATACATTTTGATATGATGGCTTCTATAATATGAACCATAGGTAGCCACATGTGATTAATTAAGGAAGCTTGTTTCCACCACAATTTTTTTAATGCATCTCAGAATTTTGAGTTATTAGCTTGAAATTTCAAATTATAGATAGCATTTTTTTTTTTTTTTTGTGGTGGAAACAAGCTTCCATAAGTATTCACTCGTCACACATCCCATAAATAATCTATACTGTAGGTTGTAATGCGATGTCGGCCCACCCTTTACAGCAATAACAGTTTCGTCTCTTCTGGGAAGGCTTTCCACAATGTTTAGGAGTGTTCATGGGAAATTTTGACCATTCTTCCAGAAGCACCTTTGTGAGGTCAGACACTGATGTTGCAGAGAATTCCTCACAGTCTCCACTGTAATTCATCCCAAAGGTGTTCTATCAGGTTGAAGTCAGGACTCTGTGCAGGCCAGTCAAGTTCTTCCACACCAAACTCACTCATTCGTGTCTTTATGGAGCTGCTTTGTGCACTGTTCTACAATCCAGAAGTGGTGTGCTTTACACCACTGCATCAATGCTTTGCTCTGTGCTTGGTGATGTAAGGCTTGGATGCAGCTGCTCGGTCATGGGACCCCATTCCATGAAGCTCTCTACGCACTGTTCTTGAGCTAATCTGAATACCCCATGAAGTTTGGAGGTCTGTAGTGACTGTCTCTGCAGAAAGCTGGCGATCTCTGCGCACTATGCGCCTCAGCATCCGCTGACCCTGCTCTGTAATTTTACATGGCTGAGTTGCTGTTGTTCTCAATCACTTCAAGTTTATTATAATACCACTAAGAGTTGACTGTCAGTAGCGAGGAAATTTTTGTAGAAGCCTAGGTGCTCGGATTTATACTCCTGTGGAAGTGATTGAATTTAATGATTTGGATGGGTGAGTAAATACTTTGGGCAATCTATAGTACATGTTGGTACTGAGATCCTCTGATCTGCCTCTGCTATCAATGGCCGACCTGCTCAATATAACTACATCAATATAACTGCTCATTCACTTGTACATTCTTTAACAGAACCCATTTAACTATTTTCTACACTGTGCCACAGATCAGAGCGGCTGACCTTTAGTTTTCTCAAACAAATCCAGAGATTTAAATCCATAACTTTATATTACAATGTTCCATTTCTACCTTGTGGCCCCTAGGTGAGTTCAGCAACTGGTTTAAAATGAGGCACCATGCAAACAGTGGGAACAAGTCATTGCTGTGTATCAGATCTCATTTGCCATGTTTAAGTGTGTTAACAGGAGGAATTAGAACCAAATTAATCCACCAGAGATTCCCAGCTCATCTCACTGTCAAGATATTATTATAGACTCCATATAAATGTGTAAGGCGTCATGGGAGGATCTGGTTATTGAATTATGCCAAAATTAAACCATTAGCAGGGAGGAATCAATCTGACTAGAAACAGCATGATGACTCTTCTCAGTAAGAAAGAATAGTTTATTTTTCCGCTGACATTTTGAAGGACATTGTAAAGTCTCTATCGCTTTTTGTGCTGACACTTTGCAACAGTATTTTATGAAAAATGACTCAAAAAGCAATATAAATTGGTTTACACAGTGACCTGTAGTAAAAATGCATTCCATGGGTGCAAACAATTTCCTCCTCTGTAGATATAACCTCAGCGGGGACTTTTTCCACATAAAAAAATAAAATAAAATCCTGCCTCTCTGTAGAAAATAAAGAGGGGTTTAATTGGCCAGCAGTAAAAGGTCTGTCCATTTTTGCACTTGGGGTTGACATTCTCATTTTTACACTGCCTTTGCTGCTAGCAAATGTTAAAGGCTCTGAATTTGACTCTGTCAGCACAAGTGCACCAGTCTTTAACTAAAGATAAGGACCATATGGATCATGCATGATTAGATAATATCTATAGGTTTTCATTATGCTTTAATCAGTTTTACTGCATAAATTTGCAAGAAGAAATTGCTTCAACTTGCAAAAAAAACCCTCACAATAATGTAGCATATAAGTAAAGCAAAACCAAATGACTCTTTTTCTTTCTGCTGACAAAATGTTAACTGCTAATGGCTCCACAATTGGCCAGTTTACAGTTGGCCAGCTTCTAATGTGATGATTACAGCCTATGACCTTTGTGCTCTGTAAAGGATCCAATTTAAAATAGAGCATGGGCAATATTTCAGTCAAAGTATGCTCAAGCAAAAAGTAAACTAATAATAATAATGATAAAAATTGGGTAAATGACTAATAATAAAAAAATGCGCTTCATTACTGCATTTTTGCATATTATTTATGCTTGTTATTAGAGTATAATTCATAAATATGGACCCAATTGTTCATGAATAAAACATATTTCTGATAGAAATGTCAATTATCAGCGCCGTCATCTTCACCCTACTGTCGCATCACAGTCCTTAACTGAAGCTATTGCATTTATTCATTTTACAGTGTGATGAAATTAATCATTCATACCAAGATAATTACATACCACTGTGCCTTAAACATTCATTTGTGTGTTTCAAAACCTGTTAATAGCTTTTAAATGAAAACTTGATTTCAAAAGAGGATAATGTTCAAATGCTGTGGAAACCGGGGTCCCTGTAGGTTCCAACTTAATGTGAAAAATTCATATAATCAATTTGTGCCTCTGAGATTACTTATGTGGTAATAATTAAAGCCGAGAAGGCTATTATAAACACGACACCCGCCATAGCTGCAGCGTTATCTCCGAGCCCTAGTTTTTGATCTCAGGTCTCAATATGTAGCTCACTTTTTCTTCTCTCCTTCTCATTATGAGATTTTCTTGTTTTGAAGCCACTCGTCGAAGAACGTCATCACTCTTCATGTTTTGGTGAAAATGTTAATTTCTGAAAAAGCCCTTTTCATTTGGGACAACAGGAAGGATTACCAACATCTGGAGTGTTTGCTGGCGAGGTTTCTAAGGAATCAGTGAAGGAACACAATGGCTAAAAAAGTGGCTTTATCATTGCTGTCTTTCATTCACAAATGGCACGCTGGTGGTTTTCATGAACACTATTTGCATTCACAGTTTCTCACAAAATGGGAAATATCATGCAAAATCCACTTTTTTAGCCCTTAAATACATTTTTGTGTACTTCGAGTGTCTATTTTTTTTATCGTAGCGATTTTGTAGTCCAAGTTCAGTTTTGCCGAAGTTGCAAGTAGTCAAGTCAAAATGTTTGGTTGTTGGGTGTATTAACCCACATGATTCCTCACAACGCCCCCCAGCATCAGAGCCTCTTCGAAGTGCCTGGTTCTCTGCCGTTAGATAACCGTATCACTGCTATCGAACTACAAAAATGGCCGAATGGAATGTCTCTTTTACATTTAAAGAGACCGCACCAAAACGAGTTGCTTTAAGGCGCGCCTCACAACAGCTAAACGAGGGGGTCTGTGGAGCTGCAATAATGAGGAATTCAGCTCAAAGTATTGAAGTTCTACTTTATATAGACCACAAGTTAATGATTTACATATGTAAAGGAAGGATTTAAAAGCATGATAAGTCCCCTTTAAAGCAAATTATTGCTACCACCTTGCTCAAGGGCATCACATCAGCGGCATCCATTGCCAAGAACTGTTAAACCAGTTCCGATCAATCTATAACTATTTACATATATCCACCCCTGTTTGGCAAACCTCTCCTCTTGCTGTAATTGTACAACTCTGTTTATTTTACCCAAGACTGGCAACATGAGCAAAACAGCACAGGGCATGTTTTTCTGTCATAAGGTGATATTTCATGGTGGTAAAACACTGCACATGTTGGTAAGAATTTTCTTCTAACTGGTGTTGGAAAACCTAAAAACCACTAGAGAAAATAAGGCAAAAGACGATACAAAGGCTTACAAACTTTTTTATTTTTAAAGTTATGCTTCTGTATTGAAAGCAATACACAGATTGCAGTGATAAATTATTCAATCCATATCTGTAACTAAAAAGTAATACAGAGGCTTTATTCTGAGCGTTTTCAAAGTAAGAAGGGTAAGGGTGGGGGTACTTTGTGAAAAACTATATTTTTAATAAGAAAGTAAGAGAGAGAGACTACAATAAGAATATAATTTCTGTGATTTTAAAGAACTGAAGAGAGTTTGAGGTTTTTCATAGTCTGCTGTATATAGACTTCAGAAAATGTGGACAAATCTCCATACTCAGACCTGATGCTATAATGGAAATCGTTGAATGGACTCGTGCTTCTAGTTGACGATTCTACGGAAGTTATTTGTAAGGGTATAGTTTGAGAAATACTTGGAAATTTACCTTTTAAAATGTTACGGAGAAACAGCCTATCAGGGGTCAGCAACACTCCTCTGCATAGGGTTAAGACTGGATCTGTAACAATGCATAAAGCCATATTCCCCACTAGTTTCATGAATAAAAAGACCTGGAATCACAAAACAATTTAATGAATTTAATTGAATTGCCATTTCCTGGGGTGGCAGGAACATGCTGTCTGTGTCCTGTCTGGAGGAGTTGTAGCTTCAAATAAGAGCCGTAGTGCCAGATAATGGCAGTGAGAAAGCCACTGTGGCTACACTGCCAGGAGCCCAGCTGAAATGGTGTACAGCCGGTTGCAGACTTGTTTTCACCGTTGTTAACTTTAATCCTTTCATTTCATATTTCCTTTGGGGGGTTTTCTGTTATTATTTTCACTCTTTTCCTACTGTTTTTTTTTCTTTCTTCAGTTTTTCATCAAAATTATCTTCACTGTAGATATGCCACACTGCTGTAAAGAAAAAAATAAATAAAAAAGAAACTTGGTCTGCCGAACAGTTTAAAGGCCCTTTCTGTTTGCCTTCACTGCTCAGCCTACAATCACAGACACTGTCTTTAGAGGGGATATTTTAAGGATTGCCTGGAATTTGACTTGCTCAACTATTAGAGAGTCTAGCAGAGATCAGTTCTAACGCTCTCCGTCTAAGGTTAGGGAAACGTGATCCACCACATCAGATTGCCACTGATTCATCATTTATGAAATCATTTCAAAAAACAATCTGGTGAGTAAAAGAGAAAATTAATTATAAGAATCTGTTCATTATGTTTAGCAAACATTGTATGCGGACGCTGCAGAAAGGAAAGAAAATCGAGGAATCTTTGAAGAGGATCTTAATGTAGAGCCAAACTGGTGACTGCTTAAATCGTGACCTTTAAGCCCTACTTAAGCCCTAATCAAGACAACAGATAAATGTGCCATCACTTGGCTGTAATGCCACTCTTCTACTGTTGTGGAAAATTATTACCCAAGTGTGCCTATACATATTCTTCTTTCCTGTTATAAGCCGTAGTCCTGAAAGGCTTTCTGTGCTCCTCCATTGGCACTTCCCTGTCCTCTAAGTTTTTCTTTGTCCTTTATTTCTCCATGTAGTTCATGTTTTATTTTGTAGGTTAGATCTTTATATGGCTTTTTCCTTGACTTTCTATTTTCTCCCTATTCCCACCTTCATTACTGCCTTGATTGAGTTCACCTGCGCCTTATTATTCTTCTCCTTGGGGTGTATATTTAGTCTGTGTTCTCCCTCACTCTCTGATCTAACCTGCCTCCTGTTCCTGTGCATCTTCACAGTTTTCTGTAGTTGGTTCCCCCCTTTTGGTTCTTTACTGGATTCTCATGAGTCTTCTATCCTCGTGAGACTGCATCAAAGTGGTTTTCTTTGCACCACCTGGCTGCCGGTTTCTGTTTTGTATCAGCCGTTGGGTCAGTCTTAGAAACTTTGCCCTTAATGCGACCCAAGGTAAAGTTCGGTGCTCTGACAACCATCTGATCAAATAACTGCTGTTATCATCTTAGCCTGAACCATAGAGGGTTAATTACACGATTAAGCACAAACGTGCTTCTGCTAACCTCAGTAAAGCTTTATTTAATGCACAAGTTAACACTGATGAATAGGAGAAGGATATGTCCTACAGTCGGCAAGTCTAAAATGTGATATATCCCATGATACTGTTGTACCACACACACACACACACACACACACACAATAACACAGTACCAGCTCAAATATACTGCAACCGGCTCCAACTTTGAAATAATTGCTCTGTGAAGAAGTTAGTTACAGTATGACGGTCAGACCTGGGCAGTAGAGTGTGCCTAAATCACTCATGGCATTCGTTTTAACCTGCCTAGAGAACCAGATGGCCGGGATTTACCTTGTCAGATCTTGTCAGGTATGGTGTCAGTCACATGCATCTACAAAAAGTAGCAGCCAAATGCTTCCCTGTGACTTAAATATACAGCGCTGTGTGTGTGTGTATGGGAAAGCCTCCACAAGACAGAAACATAATCAAAAAAGGTTTATATCGGCTGAATGTAACTCTTCCTTTAAAAAATGAGAGAGATATATAAGATGGCAATGAATATCCGTATATTAATATTCTCTCCGGTACATCTTTGGCTTTTGATATATAGATTTAATAAAGGAAAATGTAAAGGAACAGTGGCTTTTTCCATCTCATCAGTGTATTTTATCAGAAGTGCTTCTAAATTTTATGCATTCACCATATGATTTATGGGTATAATAGCGGAGTGAATGGAAAGCTTTAACCACAGCTGTCCTTCATTTGTGCCACGACTCCCGGTCTAACTTTTCTCCGGGATCAAGCGTCGCTGCATCAGCAGGGCTGCCTAATTTGAAAAAAAAGGGTGGGGTGGAAAAAAAGAAAAACGTTCTGAACTTCCATTACTGTACATCCATTCTTTCAGTCAACATGATAGATCTCCCTCGCTGTCCTTGTGTCACCCCTACAAGACGATGGTCCTGCACTGGGATGCTTGAACCTGCTTTCCCCATGAACAAATGCTTGGCAAAGGGAAGAAGGTATTGATCCTTTGTTCCTTTTTAAGGCTAATTATCCACTCCACCGCCAGTTCCTGTTATCGATGTCCTGTTCTTCATCCCTGTTCATCACACTGAGGGCTAACTCTTAAAAATACACTTGTGATGGTCAGCTGCCCGGAGGGGAGGAGGAGACTCTTCAGCCATTTCCGCACTGCAGACATCGCCTCTATTTACCTCTCATATAACATAATATCATCTTAAATATTGATGTGGAAAATGCACGCAGACAAATCTGGTGAGTAATGAGCAGCCGGGCCTGCAGTTATCAAGTCTGTGTCTCAAAATGGGGGTTCCGACCTGCAATTAATGAAAAGAGAGCCGGGGGCTGCCACATTCATCATGACGTGTGCTTTCTGATAATTCCTAAATATATTTATATCCTGCTTTTTCCTAAAAAAAAAAAAAAAATAGGCTGAATATAACGCAACGTCACAGGCGAGAGACAATGACATGATCGATTCAGGATGTCAAATAGCCTCACAGCTATAAAGGCACATATGGTCAAAATGTCCTTGACACAACCTCTGTAGCAGTAAATTGGCAGGGCGCTTTCATAACAAACAGCTGCATTATTCACCGAAAAGGTGTGCTGTGGATTCCAACGTGACCCTGGCATGAGAACGAACTGGACGCTGTTTATTGAAAGTCCAGCTGTGATAATGAAGGAACATTCGTCTATTCCAATAGTTTGATAAAGCATAGCCGGGGCTTGCCAACCACACTAATGGATTAGAATTTAATGTGGAGCCTGTTTTTATTAAAACAAGTGTCCCTCAGGAAAATCCTTGGCAGAGGGTTGTTGCGGTAAACAACACCCGAAGACTGACGAGCTTTCTCTCGTGTCGCATCTCTACTTCCCTCAGTTCCTCTCTCGCTCGCTCTCTCCTTGCTCCCTCCCACCCAGCCAATGCTATGCAAGGGAAGTGATTGATTTGCTTTCTCTTGTGACTGATGATAAGCTGCAAACTCATTAAGATGGCTGCCGCCACATCCTAAGAGCATGTTGCACAAGATCCAAATCATACACACTCCATCCTCTTTATGCACAACTTCCTAAATTATTATTGAAGGGGTTTATTTAACTGAACTGCTGGCCTGTGGAATTAATAGCACCTGGTGGATTAGAACTCACATTCATAAGAATCTAAATGTTTTGTTGGGTTTTCCGCTCCAAAGACTATAGAACATGGATTTAATCCTCAAGGGAAAACGATAAGTGGGATCTCTGGCGACTGAAGGAGAATAGATGATGGATACAGATACACATTTAGCCGATTCGCTAAATTCTTGATAAATGAGTTTTACCAGTTCACCTGGCTGGAAAAAAAAAGTGTTTTTATTCAGTGGTGTTCATTACATTTGTTCATTACAGTGACTGTATGTGGTACCTAATGAACTGGTAACGCTATACGAGCCTGTCCTCCTTTAAAAAACGACCTCGTGTGAATAAAGTGTTCAGGTTTCTCTGGAAAATCCTGAAAAAATACATAAATTTGGATTTTCTCTGACCCTACATGGATTAAATGGCTTTAGATGCAACGGGAAAAGTCAAAACAATAAATGTGTGGGTCGTATTTCAGGGTCAGTACAAATGACTGATACTGTCGTTTGGATTGTAGGACTTGTTGGTCTATACAGGATCGACAACTTGCGATGCAGATTGTGGTTTATTGCCCATACTGTAACTGTTTTCCAGATCACCTCCAGCCACACTTTGCCAGTTTAAACACGAAAACATATTCACTGCTCTTCAGCATTGCACTGACAATAGACAACAGTGTTGCAGCAGAACCAAGGTCACCATTCTTTTCATTCCACACATGCTTCCTTCATGTCAGGCTTGACACTTTTTCTTGCCCGTATCCAACTTGATTGTCAGTTCAGTTGGATGTGCCATGCAAGTGGCGGCTAATGCACCTTCGAGCGGCTGGCCCTCGAGCAACACTGAGGCGCAGGTTAGAGAGGTCTTGTATAGCTTCCTTCTTTCTAGTTCCGTACCCCTAGATTTTCATTTACTTTTTCAAAGTTGTAGTCTTCCAGTGACATCCCTCTGGAGCTTTAGAAAGCTTTACACAACTTTGTTCGCATACGCAGTATTACTCTGAAAGACTTTTAAACAGACTTTGATGTGTAAAATCAGATTAGTCAAGTTCCCATTTTACCTGAGCGGCTTATTCATATGCACTGTTTTATTATGATGCAATTATCTTTTATCAATCAGCTCCAATTACAAAAAATTACAACACAAAATCAAAGGCTCTGTGGTGGTGCAATAATAAAATGCTCCCCAGGGTACCATATCAGTGTCGTCTCTTTGGTCAATTAAGGACACAAGTTCTCTTGAGTAGAATATACTATAAGTCTACGCTTCCATTAACATATGCAAATGTGATTAAATCAAATTTAATCACACTAGGCATCATTCAGCTCAGTATTCATTGTGTCCACCACTAAGCTGGCAACAGAGTACACAGAAAGAACCACAGAATCCAAGTCATTTAGGAGATTTTCATCAGAGATGACAGCAAAGTCAAAGGACTCAACACTCCCTCCACCCCCTGCTAGCCGATGCTACCTCTCCAGGTATATCTAGGGATCGTGTGTCACCTCTTTTACGTAACACACCATTACTCCTGAACAGCCTGGTGAGGGAAGTGGCTACAGGCAAAATAGGCTGAGCCTCTTCTAACATTCTTTCCCCATTTGCACCAAGTCAAGCATGATTATTGAAATGGCATGGCAGCTCATCAGGAAATGCAGCGGTACAGACACAAATGTGGCACTGTAGTGCACCAGTACCTGTGAACATGGACTACAAAGTATGTTTCAAAAATAGAGATACATTACAAAGACAAATCCCACAATTTAATATTAACAGGAAGTGGAAAATAATCTAGAAGACTTTCTCCACAAATTGAGCCAGTGCTATGGCTGTCATTAAAGTTTTTCTGCTCCATATGTATTCATTCTAATTACATCTGTTTTTGAGAAATTAATCTCCTTTTGCTTTATCTGTGGATATAGCCTCCCACAAAGCTTTGGACCCAGCTCAGTAGGAGACAAATGGATGTTTTCACTCATTCCCATTCTTATTTATGTATTTCCTTGGTGATTATCAAAGATCTTCATGGAAGCATTGGTCAAAAAGCCTCTATTGTCAGAGACAGTCCTGCACTCGTCGATTGAGTAATTTCATGCAAATCCTTCAAGAGTTTACGACATCTGAATTCGGTGTATTAAGGTAATTTATGGGGCACCACTCAAATTTGGCCTCCAACAGATTATCAAGCAAACAACCTGAATAGTGGCAAAAGCAAGCAGTAACTACAGTGAGCTGCACTGCTGAAGAGGTAAATGCAAAGCAAAAGCTTAGGAATATCTTGACCCTGCTTTGAATATTTTGCTAAATATTGAGAACACTTGATAATAACACATTCACCGACACAGGAGAAATGAGGGAACCTCCCGGTAAAGCAGTGTTTGAGTCTAATCCTCACTGCCTTATGTCGAAATCTCTCAAGCAAATCACTAGTCATTTGAACTCGGTAAATCAGAAGTCAAGTAGGAAACACTTTAGTCTGTTTTTGGGTCACAAACAATATCCTAACAAGCGTTTTGCAAACTGTGTGGCAGCTCTGAACTTTCCTAAACTTTACCCAACAGAGATGAGAATGCAAATGCTCGAAACAGTTGGATTGGACGTTGCAGTCCTTGACTTCCTGGCTCCTTTCTACACAAATCCTTCTGATATCTGATTTAGCATTGTGAGAATGTAGCACAAAACTGTCCAGATAATTCACAGCCAATGCATTGGCATCAGCATCATGTGTCTTGCTTTCTGCATGCTCTCTTCGGGTTGCCCGCTTCACCTGAATCCAACTGAGTATTTCCAGCAGCAAGAAGACATCTAAAGTGGACTATCTCTTGTTATGTGCGACATGTGAGAAAAGACAAAAATAACCCTATCTTATTTTCCTGTCATTTCCTGGAATTCATGAAAATGAAACTTTCTATCTCCCATGTTGGTCGCTCCAGAGCTGAAATTTCATTTTAAGATAAAGCTTTTTTTCCGAATTGCTAAATTAAACATCTTTCTTCACCACTATGCTGCCTGCTTTGAATGACTGCTCTGAGTTACCAATTCAGTGATTTAGCTAGCAGAAGTAGCGGCTTGTGTAATAAATGTGCACAAAACAGTGTACACCCAGACAAATGTTTACCAAAACCCTGAGTCATTCATTGAAATGGCAGGTTTATGTGTCCCAGTGTACCAGATATCAGTGTAATATAACACAGTCTTTATTAAGGTTTTTCATTGCTGAACACATAATTGTTTGCTTCAACAGATTGGAGCCCTAAGTGCAGCAAAAAAAAGTACATCTCCTAGCTGAATCCCCCTCAGAGGCCTGTGCAAAGACGCAGATCTCTTATTGCACTGTGTAATTTAGGTAAATCAATGCTCAGAATCCCTAAATACCCAGTGATTGTGATTACTTGTGAAGTTTCCTGAGTTTTTTTTTTTCACTTGTTAACACCCACATGTATCTTCATGTGTGGGAGTGCATAAGACAGAGAGACAAGCAGGGAGACAGAGTAGGGAGGCATTGCTGCTATTTTACAGCATTAAAAAAATAAATAAAGCAACAACTGATGAACAAGTGGCCTTTACCCTTTATATCTGCTTTCCCCTGCCTATTGTCTTTGGATCAGTACGTACATGTGTTTGCTGTTCCAGATCATCCCATAAGCGCTGAGCTTTAAAAATTGAAAGTGCTGGGTGGTAAAATCTCACTCTGGTGGCTAGTGAACATTTGGGTAGGTTAATATGGTCATAGGTGTGCATATGGCTGTAAAGCCCATGGCGCTGCACTCCAATGAGGCAGGACTCTGCAGGGAAATGAAGAATTCATGCTATTATAGAACTACCAAGACAGTAAATATGACTTTCGCAATTCATAATAAATTTGAAGATGTTAGCCTAAAAATACACCATGATGGAATTGGGCTTTTTACTAGATTACAACTGAGAGCTGCAAGCATTCATTATGATTTTAGTTAGAGCTTTCCTTCAACACCAATCCAACCTTTGGGATCAAACTCATTATATATTTGAAATGCATTTAACAAATAATGGCGCATCTCTTACAGTTTAAAAACTTGTTATGGCTTAATTGTGACAGGGCTAAGTTATACAACCACTCGTGTCATAAACAGTAGAACTTTTCATACAGATCAAAACATCGTCGAAGCTATTGGATGGATTGCCGAGAAAGTGTGTAAGATATTCATCGCCACGGAGGTTTTATTTTCAAAAAGCTGCAAAACTAATTACATACTTAACTAAGATTAGAAATGGCTTAAACACTTTTACTAAAAGAAAATATCAACATTTTAGCACTGTTATTGTAAAGTTCACCTAGAAGCAAGTGTAGCAGTCGAGCAACGACTACTTTGCTTGTTGTTTGTTCAAAACAAAAATATTTAATGGTTATTTTTCCTTTTTTTAACCACATGCTAAATTTTAGCATCTCAAAAAACTTAATCTAAATCTGATTAAAAAAGTAGTGTTTAATAGCCTTTTCCTCATAATGATAATTAACTTCATTAACAGAGTAATGACAAAGACACAATCAGCGTCTCTGGCTCATTCTAACTGAGCATTATAAACACACTTAACCTAAATCTTGATGAAAATAACCACAGACTAGGCTTCCCACCACACTAGGGAACTCACTCTCCATGGAAAAACACTCTCCAATGACTGTGCATGAATGTGGGAAACTTGAGAATACCAGCTTTACCTGGTGTATTTTGACCTCATTTGGTTAAAAGGAGTTCCAGCAGAACTTATGACTGCAGTTTTCTTGAATTTTTCTCTTTTTGTAGAATAGCATTGCTCTTGCTTCGTACCAGTATTGGGATTCACTTACCCTAACATCAGGACAATCGGTCACACAAAACTGGTATGAACTCAACAAGTTAACCAAGGATTTCCCCTACATGTTTATGTGTTTCATTAAGTTATTGTTTAAAAGACAGTTTTAGTTTTTATTCTTTTAGTTGCAGCCCTGGTGGTGTCTATCGGTCTAAGCAAGTAAACAATACAGAAACAGAAACAGACACAGGCTATGTGCAAATTTAATATACAGTCAGCAACTACAAACTGGTGTTCTGTTATGCTTATAGGACAATAACATAGGGGGAAAAATGAGTAAAGGCCTTTACAGACCTGACGCCTTGCAAGAAAACAACATGAAATTCAGAATCATTCGGATACAAACGTGACGTGTAACCTACATACACACCAAACCCGTTGCATTTTTGTGAATAATTCATCCTCATAAAATGTACTGTAAAAAAAAAGGAAGTCAACATCAAGTGATGATATGATGATGTTTCTAAACAAGAGAAAGAAAGAACACACATTCTGGGTTCATCCAACTAACATGAAAAAGCAGCAGCAGGGGGAATTTCATGGTTTGATCCAGGAATTGAAGCCGCATCACAGCTGCTTCCATACATATCTCAACTCTTGGTGGCAAAGTTGGGATTACATCTGAGGAGGCAGAGAAATAATTTCGGATTATCCGATTGGCCCAGAGCAGCGCCTGGCTGTGTGTCTGAGGTAGAACAGTATCATTTTACTGTTTCCACATATCGTGCACATTTTGAGCAATGTTGCCAAATGCAGCAGTCTGATCTGTTTATTTGCTTACAAAAATTGGGAAAGTTCAACTTGATCCAAAAAACTAATGTTGCAAATTTATCCTGTGAAATTACGTGGTCGGTGTGAACGGCTGCATTATATGAAGGAGTACTAGGGCCACATTGAGAACAAAAAATAAATTGTGCATTTCGAGAATAAAGTCAAAATTTCGAGAATAAAGTCGAAATATTATTTTGAGAAAAAAGTTGAAATGTGCAGATTTAAGTTGTTTAAGTCAAACAACTGCCACACCACATCTGCTAGGACCTCCAGAATGTCTTGAATTATGAGTTAGTGAAACTATACTTTAGAATCGGTTTTAGTAACAAGCAAATTATTTCTCTTTTAGTACACAAACACAATGTAGTGAAAACTATGAGGATGAGAGGGTGAGGTGACAGAGAGAGAGATGAGAGGAAAGGTGGTGCAGAAAACTGCATCGGCTCAGAAGGAAAAACCATGATGGTCAGATGCAAGGATTTCAATGATTGCACCCCCGTGCAGTCCAGAGGGGATTTGAAGAATCACAAAACACACGAGAGCGACATCGCCATTCATTTCCTACGGAACTTGTTCAGTTCGCACAAGTTCCGTAGGAAAGGAATGGCGAGCGAGCGACATCGCTCCCCGTGTGTCGAGCCCCTAAAATCAGCTGATCAAGTTGTTTCATCTACCTAAGGCATTTTATAGAAGGTAGCAGCTATTTGACTTGAAATGACGACTTTGACTTTTTTCTCAAAATAGTATTTCGACTTTAATCTCGAAATTCTGACTTTATTCTTGAAATTTTGACTTTATTCTCTGAATGCACAATTGATTTTTTTTCTCAATGTGGCCCTAATAGATGCTTTAGCTTATTAGCACCTTCTGGAGGTAGTGATGTCTCACGTCCCACAAGCTGAAGGGAAAATGATTATTTAAAACAACGCATAGTCACATAAATAGGTCTTAGTGCAACAGCCTAATAGTATAAACAGGTGTTAGCATTTAGCTCAAATGCTAACTTGCCTCTCAAAAGTATTTTATTTTGCTCAGTTTGAAATGCAATCTTATATTTCACGTAAACTTAATATGACCTCTTTTTAAATCAACTTCCAAACTAGGTCAGAGCAATAATATGCAAAGTGACAGAAAACACAACGGAGAGACCGAGACTGCGTTCAACAAATGTTGTGACCCGCATACGCGGCCTGTTTTCAATATGTATGATGACTCAAGTCACCAGTGATCTTCAGTGGATGCAACAATGATCGTGAGTGACAGGCGACACATGTTGGATGGTTGGATATGATGCTCAGGCCTTGACAGAATGAGTTTTTGTTAAAGCTTCCCTAATACTGACACACATACACGCACATGCATTCACCTTCAGTGCCAGTTTCCTTTTACACTCACACCTGCTGTGTTTTTATCTGGGTTCACTGCTTATTGATAGTGAGTGACAATTTCAGCGGGGTAAGAGAAATACAAGCGGCAGCTGGAAATAGTGATTTGACAAATTTGAGGGCTAAATTCAGCAAATTTTATTCTGGTTTCCTTTGATCAGATCAGTGGCAGACAGTGAGGAGTGCTTCTCATGGGAAAACAAGATAAAATCTCAGGGGAGTTTCACTAGACATTTTCTGTGTGTGTGTGTGTGTGTGTTTGTGTACGCACGTCCCTTTCTACAAATGTCTGTCCATATATGTCTGATTATCTGTGTGCTTGACATGGTGCCACCTTGTCTGCAGAGGCATATCTATAGTAAGAGTCCACACTCATGAACAGTTTCTATAGCAGATGACTGACAGGTTTGTGCAAACATGTGATGCCCCAATCATCTACCGTGGCAGTCAAATCCAGCTTCTATTATCTCCTTCCTTTCCATTTGATTGTCTGCTTGTTGGTTCAGATCCCTGCTGGACTGTTTGTCATTCTCATGAACACTTCCAAGCACACAAGACAACAAAACACCCCCAAAGAATTTCACCCGAAAAACAGCATCTCTGAGATTTCTTTACTTTTAATGATGCCCATATTAGAGAGCTTGGTGGGATTTTACCGCCACTGTCTCCTCTTGCCTCGGCCCAGGACTATTCCCTCGCATCAGACAGCCAGTGATGGATGGCTTAATTAAGGTGAAAGACAATGAGTGAGTGCTTTTCATTGTGTTTGGTCTCCGTGGTTTGTGAGAAAAAAATGGATTACTCTTTTAAAAGCGGTCTCCTTGGGGAAATGTCACGTATATCGTTGAAACACATCTATCTGGACTGAGTGAAAAAACTTACACGTGTATATCTGTGGCATTCAGATATAACTGAAGTGTCACTGTGAAGCTATTTTAAAATGCTATATTATTTCTTCAAAGAAGACATGTCATGCTCTTCCCCATTTTTGGTCTATTTTTGTGTCTTTTTAAAAGTTTACTTTTGTTAAGTTGCCATTAAGAGTCTGGCTTAAAGTAATCTCCAACCTGGAAACCAATCATCTTTCAGCCGAGGTGTACATTCCCAGGGCGAGACAATTGATTGCGCCATAAACACAGAAGCTACATCCTGATGTAGACGATCACTTCTGACCAAATTTTGATGATTTGGCTATTTTGAAATCTTATATATAGCCAGAATGGAAAGAATGAGTAACTAAGTCTGGGGAACAATGTAAGCGCCATTAATGCTAAAATTTTAAGAAACACCACAGTATTATTTTTTTTTTGCTGCGCAGTGGTTAAGGCGTTGGTTCCTTTGTATGGCTGGCAGGTTATAATTAAATCTATGTCAGAGTGTCACTCTGAGTGGCACACCAGCTTTTGCCAGTGACCACCACTATACTGTTACAATGGTGTAGGCTTATATTAACCCTGGAACACTAACGTGAGCGTTGTAAAACTATCGCTCACTTTAATGTGGGTGAAAATCATCCAACGTTAGCGTTCTTGGGTTAAAATGGGTTTAACTTTTAAAATGTGAGGTCAGTGTACAAGAAACACCTGTGAGAAAAAAAGATCAGACTTTCAATTGCTCTAAAGGCTCAGTTTCCAACATTTTCTTTTTTCTACTAATTGGCCTTTATAATGCCATTGAGAGTGGCTCTCCCCAGTATGGTGCTGTGTGGATGACAAAATAAAGGGACAAGGGAGCTAAAACAGATTGTTTCAGACAGTGGATGAGCTGAAGATTGTACAAAAGCCCAGCGTGTATAAATAAAGATTATTTTGATCTTTGGATCATGGAGAGCAGCTCCTGCCGAGTTGAAGAATAAAAATATGGACTTTGAAAAAAGCACAATAGACTCCCTTAAGTTTACTCCCAATACAAAGACAAAGAGATTAATTTTATCTTTTCACTGTCTTATTGAATTTGTTCCTTTCACAATTATAACAAACATCATCAACCACCGTGCACAAAGACACACTTTTCATCATGATTGTCAAAGGAACACATTACCACACACAGCCAAGCACATGTTATGCCCACACAACCTTTCAGTGCCATTATGTTCTGCCTGTATCCCCTTCCTACCCACTCACACGCAAACACACTTAACTCTTTCCTTATCAGATGAGACAACCAAAGCTACACAACTGGAAGATTCTATTTTGAAGGAATTTCGACCAAATTTCACTTTGATCTGCTCTGACACCACATAGATCTGCTGATCCAAAAATAAATTTAATTTTAGGAATGATATGTTCCCCGATGATAAATCACAGCCCAAGAGGGTTTAAAAAAAAAAAAGTCCTCAACAGACATCAAAAGAGACTGAAATTGAATCGGATGTTAAAGAATGCATCTCATCAGCTCATTCCTACCTTTCAAGACCAACACCAAAGTGAACATGACATCTTCACTGGTTAATGTGCATATAAATGAAGCTGATATGGTCTAGAGTTCTGCAGGTGTTCTATGGGCCAATCTGAAATTTTGCATTGCTGTGGTTCACTCACCAAAAAAGCCAAGAGGAGTTTTCTCCTCTGAAGTTAAAATTTACACTTATTTTTTGTGAAGCATAGAGTTAGGCTGTAAACAAACTATTCCATGTGCATATGACTTCAATGTCACTGCCACTAAGCACCAGTGTCCTTCCAAGAAAAGCATTACTGGTTGATACACCAGATGTGCCCAGGCATGTAAGAAACTGCTAATCCTTCTGAATCAGGATGAAATTAAAACAAAATCTTACTCTTGATAACTGACAGAAGTTGTTAAAGTTACTATTTTTTTCCACGACACATGCAAGGACAACATCAGGGACACAGACTGAACATAGAAAGAATATGGAAAGAGGTAAAATTTGAGTAAGGCCTCAGTCACACAGACCTAGAGACTGGTCGGTGACCCAGAAGACGCTGCCTTCAGCTTGCATGGAAGTGGCTGAGTTGTTTGCCAACACTTGCCAAGTAAGACTTGGAAAAAGTGTGATGCAAACTGAAGACTGAGCATGTTTGCCTTCAACTTAGGCTAGGTTCTTGGTGCAGCAACATATACCCCCCAAGCAACAGCAAGCAACATCCCACAACCATTCGCCAACTGATCAAGGAATGCAGTGACAAGTGGTTACCAACTGGTTTCTAGTATTTCACAGCAACTAGTAGCAACCACGTGGAAATGATAAGGGAATACTAATTTTTCTCGAGTGACCGGTGGACCCACAGTCCAAAGACATTCAGTTATTGGGGTTAGGTTAATTGGCTACTTTAAATTGCCCATAGGTGTGAATGTGAGTGTGGATGGTTGTTTGTCTCTCTGTGTTAGCCCTGCAACAGGCTGGCGACCTGTACAGGTGTACCCTGCCTCTCACCCTATGTCAGCTGGGATAGGCTCCAACCTATCCAGCTCAGTCTCATTCTTTCAGTCACTACCCAAAGCTCATAGGTGAGGGTAGGAACGTATTGTAGATTGACCGGTAAATTGACAGACTCGCTTTCACGCTCAGCTCCTTCTTTACCACGACAGACCGGTGCAGCGTCCACTGACGATGCACTATTTGGATTAAAATTCTGGCAACGACTCGGCTATTTTTTGTACAACTACTTAGAAAACTCCACTCCACTCCAAAAAGCAGTTCCTGTCCCCCACAAGACAGAGCAGCACATCACAGGCCTGACACTTCCACGTGTGTCCTCCTTGCCTTGTTCATGACTACACAAAACACACTACACTAATTGTATACTCCAAATGCACTAAAAGCTCTCAAGGGCCTAGGCTCAAATCCACCTTGGCCTGCGTGGAGTTTGCATGTTCTCCCCGTGACTGCGTGGGTTCAAACACATGCAGTTAGGCTGCGTTGTCTTAAACTGACAATGTAATTTGGATGCTCTGGCGCGACTCCATATGGGTAAAGATAGGATTTTTTTTCTTTTTTTTTTAAATTAATCTGGAATTTTTTTATTTTTTATTTTTTTGGCAAATTTTAATCCGGTGATTTAAAGATGAGTGGCCATCTTTCATGCAAATCTGGTACAAATTGACAGGTAGTTTTGCTGTAATATTGTTAATGAACCAGGGTGGGGTAATTATGCAAGATGTAATCTTATTGTGTTATTCTACAGATTTATGTTAATGAATCTGAGTAAGGCTGTAAATAAAAGCTAACAAACTCTGTTACTGAAATTCAAGTATAAGCTCACTTAACTTACTGAAAAGTGCATTTTTACACTCTGCCTGCTGGTACAGTTTTAATGCGCCTCTTCTTTGTTTGCTCCAACATGCTTACATTGTTGTCTCTGGCCTAACCTTGATGTTACAAAGCAGCTCGCTGCACCCATATAAAAGCTCCTTAACAAACCTTGAAATGCACCAAATAAACACACACGCGCACACACACAAATTGATAAAGCACCATTGCCACTGGAGTTGCATACTGCAGCTGTAAGAGTACATCGTTATTTACAGCCATAAAGCCTGGAGGGGAAGCTGCCGCAGGGGGAGGCAGGCACTCACATGGGTACTGCCCGGCACAACCACAGCCTTGAGCTGTTGGACAGCGCACAGCACCAGAGTGCCTTGTTTAAGGGCAACACCGTGCTAATTATCTAACAAGGGAGAGGAGCAATTCAGCCTTCCCTGTGCCACAGCTTCATGCTGCCCTACATTTTCCCATCTTTTACTCTGCAACCTCTTCCTTAACATTTTTATCTGCCACTCTTGATCAACCCTCATCTTCCCTCTTCTCCACTATCCCCTGCCCCTTTTTTCTCCCTCTCAGCTTCCTTTTTCTCTTTCCATCTGTATTATCCTTTAAATAATTCCCTCTGTATTGAGTCCGATTTCTTTTTCTTTTTTCCCCCAACTGAAGGCATAAGCCTTGAAGCTCTAGTTACTGGCAAGGCTTGTTTTCTGCCAGTGCTCCATCCCTCTTTGTTTTTTTATTTTTATTTTTTTTTGTTTTTCCTCTGCTGTCAAGAGATTCTGCTGCTTTTTCTTCCTGGTGACTCCATGCGGGATTACAGTCCTCCCACGTTTGATCTGCTGCCAATAGACATGTGCCGTGCTCGCTTGTCTTTCTCGGACTACGTATCTGACCATTTGTATCCACCTCTGTCCCTGTCATGTTGCTCATCACACTAACACCCACTGCTGCAGCCAGACCTACATTTGTAAGACAATGGCTTTTCTCTGCACATGCAAGTAGAAGCTCAATGTGACATTGCAGCACATGTTTACTTCTCCACTAACAGGTCTTCATTCTGTAGCCTGTGATGTTTAGGAATGTGAATGGACACATACTGTACGGCTGAATGTTGCCCAGCAGGTTTCCATCCTGTCGTGCTGCAGCATATACTGTAAATGTACAAAATCTCTATTTTCTTATGTTGAGTTACCAGAAAATATGAAGTAGCCTCCTCCGAATTGCTTTTGTTCCCCCCCCCCCCAAGCAAGCCTCCACAGACATCAAGCCACCGTCACGTGTAAAAACCTTCTCTGAGAAGTCATGGCAGTGAGGCATGCTTCCTTCTTGTTGTACAGTACACAATATTCAGGGTAAAGTAGAAGCAGTCTACAAAAGTTTGACTGTATAAAAATCTGGCAAAAATAATAGCCGAAGTTTTCTGCCTGCCCCCAAATGGTCCAAAACACAGCATGGCCTTAAGCACGGCCCTTAACCCCAACTGCTCTTGTGGTCCTTAGCAGCCAGCGGGTCAGACTGTGGTTGTACTTTGCAGCTTACAGGTGTGGATGTGTGCAAGCAGAGACATACTGTACAGAAACACATGGTGGTGGCATGTGTTAAAAAAATTACCATGGAAAAAAAAAACAAGCATATCTTCCAATTTCCCGCCCTCAGCATTGATGATGAAACTATTGCCTTTCTGAAAATGGCAATAAGTCACTGCCAGAGGAGGCGTACTGCCCACCTAATCTTTTCCTAAACGTAACCAAACTGCAACTGAAAACAAAAGCAGTTGTAATATTTTTTTTTTTTAAATGAATAAATAAAATAAAACACAGGGCCTGAACCCCAGTCTCCTGGGTGAAAGTCTTGAGTCCCCTGCAGCCAGAAGTCTAATCAAGAGGCCTGAATGACAGGATGAAGTGCTATTATCAGCAATCACCAGCAAGCTTGTTTAGTTAAGTGCATCCGCTGATTCTGAGTGCATCACACCAACACAGGCTGTTAAATCAATTAAATACATAGCATGTTATTTCTTAAAAAGTCATTGAAAAGGCGCAAAATCTACAAAGACTGTCAAGAGGCTCGAGGTTTGACTGGAATTACCTGTGAACAAGCCCAGCAGACTTTAAGAAGAGTTAGAGCTGACTATGTCAGCATTTAGACACTCGATAAGCGGCAGAAAATAGATGGATGGATTGACTCTTACAGTATGTGGAGCCAGCCTCAGGTGGACTTTCAGGAAACTGCACTTTTGGCACTTTCTTGTTGGCTTCACTTTACATCCCAGGAAGTTTCTGTTTGGCTCTACTCCCACTTTATTGGCACCTTACAGCCAGGGGATGTATGTTTGTATCCAAGACACAAAGTTTCTAGTATTGTCAAGCCCTTTTTTTTTTAAACAAAGGCTTACTTTCTTTACTACACTATATTTATTTAATGTCCAAAGTACAGATGTTTTCCCATCTTATTTCCAAGAGAGTACTCTGGACTGTATCCATCCTGTGCAGACCATGAACGTGTCCAGGAACCTTCATGACACTCCAGCCAGTTGTTTTTTCAGTAGTGAGCTTGCTAGCAGACTGAAACTGCCATCTCAGGAGCCACACTGCTGCATTTGAGCATGATGCTTGAGGTACCCGTGTGATGTCGAAATAAGATCTGGGAAGGCCGTGCAAGTAATAGATTGCTGAGCTCGAAGGCTTATCAGGTGCTACAACACAGCAGAGTGGTGTATAAATAGGATGAAATTAAATTTGACATTTTATAACACTGGAGTTATCACAGCAGCAGACATTTCATCCTGCTTCCCAACAATCGTGGGATAAAGTCAAAATACATCTTTCATGTGACAAGGTGATGTACTGGGGGTACTTGAACATATGATTCACCAACATGCATTTATTTGTTCTTGATTTGATTAGATTTTTTCTCCCTACATGTACTGGCTTTCTTTTTTGGCATATAGTTTTAGGTTGCTGCTAGTTTTGTTTGTTTTGTTTTTTCCTCCATTTTTACTCAATATAATTTTTTAGCTTAGATGCATCACCATGAAAATAATAAGTTTCCTGCCTTTAGCGCAAATAGTAAGAATGCTATTTCAAGACATCAATCCATCAATGTCAAATTTTCTCCAAACAATTCCACCTTTTAAAAAGCCTGTCTTCCTCCATTTACCCAATGACCAACTGGGACTTTAAAAAAACAAACAAAATTATTGCATCACTCTTTGTGTACAGGCTATGATCAGCTGACCTGTGCTTTGGGACTCCAACAATATTCAATAACAACTATATGGCTAATTTCCAGTCTCTGGACAGCGTAATGGTGGTATGAAAGGTAGAAATACATGAGTGAATTTAATCATAATCATCACCTGAAATATAACAATTATTAGTGTATAATGTCTGCTACCCTTGATGTAACCTAATATTAACCATGAACAGGCTGTTCTGTATCAGTCCAGCACAGTGAATCACTCTAAACTCCACCACTGACCTCAACTGAATTTTCATACAATCTTTGAATTACACATTAATATACTTCCATTTTTGCAAGACATTTTACAAAAACACAAGTCACTAACACATCATGTAAAAAAAAAACAATATCTGATTTAAAAGCTGCAAAATGAATGAGGACATTAGAGCTTTACATTTCCCATTCTGAGCAGTTATTACCTTTGAAAAGATTCTCATCATCTGCTCCTGTCCTCTTTTTTTAAACATCTTTCTCCGTATCTTAGCGTTGCACATCAATGTTGCTTTTTTTTTTCTTTTAGCTAGCAGACACATTTTGCTTGAAACACCGCAGAACGAGATTGTGTGTTTGGTGATAATTGTTGAAAATGCTCACTGCTCTGCTTCTGATGCTTGCTAGATGCTTACTGTAAGCACAGAGACCAACTTTATTT
>VUQK01011409.1:115889-132061 GCA_015106715.1 Bujurquina vittata
TTTTTTTTTTTTTAAATGGAGTGCTTCTCAAAGGAATATAATACTTCCAAGAGCACACAATCTTCTAACTCCTATGTTCTCATGGGCCATCGGGGACTTGCTTAACAGTATATAATTACTCCAACCTCAAGTTGTGCAGTACTGTGTGAAAGCTGAAGTCCCTGTGAGAGGCCATCTTGTTTTGCTTCTTTGAACGTGAGAATTCTTTGATGACGGGAACGCCATCATCTCTGCTGCAGGTATCCTGTTTTAGCAACTTTCTATCAGTCAGATGGAAACACATGAAAGTTTCACTTGAGGCAAAGCCAATGGGAATGTATGTATATGCTTAAGTACAAAATTACTATGGAATAATCGGAGAGCTACTTGTATAGTTGAGAAATCTTTTACTAGAATAGAACCAGGATACAATTTGGTATAAATCAGCATATATTGAAGCAAACTGGATATAATTAAAGGTGAGACTAAGAAAGAAACATATGTTGCTGACACTACACGGAACAGAAATGAGTTCTCCTTTTTTAATTCTGTGATGTTGTCTTAAGGCCGGATTCATAATCACTGCAATAAAACAAAGAATTTTTGTGAGGAACTGTTGTCAGCTTTCACCTTCTCCTTTGGGATCCCTCAGGGTTTAGTCCTTGGCCCGAGATTTTGTTTCTTGGCTTCTCCCATGTACTATTTCTATGCCAGTACAGCTCAGGTCTATTTTCTCATTTACCTTGTAACACTCAGGTTGAGGCACATGCCTCTGTATGCCTTGGAGACAGATGGATGTTTGGATGAGTACATTTCGTACTCCACCTCAAAACACTAAGCTGCTCTTTTTTGAAAGAGTTCTAGACATCCACAGGTCTTCTGCACTACACTGCACTACTAGATTAAACCCAATAATTGAGGTTGTGTGCGACTTGTGTTATTTTGGATTTGGTTCAATAGACTGAGCATAGTTCTACTTTACAACAAGGGTGAAATCAGGTATTTTGTCATTAGTTGAAAAGCAGAAGCCCAGATAGATCAATTTACAATAATCCAATCTAACATTTGGTTTGGTGTACCTTGCTACTCATGGAATTCTTAGACAAATAAAATTCTTAAATAAAATTATTAACAGGTTCCTATTACTTGGCACAGCATTTGAACATTAGCCTGTCTCTGTTATTAATCTTCTTTTCATATGAAAGCACTGAGTGGCAGTTTTAATACAGGTTTTCATTTTCATTCAGACAACATTCAGTATATATTTGTTCAGATGGTAATATCAAAATGGTTATGCAGCCAAATTTCTACAACTTTCCAATGGACAGTCTTGGCTCAACAGAGAAA
Organism: Bujurquina vittata; assembly: GCA_015106715.1. Taxonomy (NCBI): domain Eukaryota; kingdom Metazoa; phylum Chordata; class Actinopteri; order Cichliformes; family Cichlidae; genus Bujurquina; species Bujurquina vittata. Next base: position 117,216 of record VUQK01011409.1, read on the forward strand.
AACTTAAATTTTAGGAAGGTCCAACAGTAAGTAACTTCCAACTTCTTTCTTTCTCACCCACTTTTTCTCCTTGCCCCTCCAGCTATTCAAGAAAATGAGTTGGTCTCACCTTCAAAATCTCTAATTGCCCCTTACATCCCCCCTGGCAGCCCAAGTCTGATAAGATCAGATTCAGAACTCTTATGTACAGCATCCCACACTTCCAAGGGATCCAATCTGTCACAGTCCTGACTTGCCCACCAGTGATTCTCATGCCACTCCTGGACACTTCATACTTCCTTTCCCTGCGCTGACCTGCTCATTGAGTCAATCTGTCTTGATGTGCTGCCTCTTCAGGCTTTCTAGCAGTGAAATGACCCTCAAGACTTCAGTCAGCAGAGTCACACACTCTTCAAGAAGGTCTTTCCATCAACTTCTCCTCACCCAAATCCTTTTCCCTCTCCTCTCCACTCACTAATGGCTCTCAAAATGCCTTCACTCTCATTCCTTAGCTTTTTGAAAGTTCCTTCTCTACCTCTTTTCACCTAAATTGTTATTCTGTGGTTTCAGGAGTAGTGTCAGAGTAGTATAAGATATGATGACTTTTTGTGTGATAAACTGTTCTTACGGAGAGGGAAAAATAACATTTGTCGAAATACATTACTTTTTAGCTTTATTAGGGTTTTTAAGGATCTGTATTTATAAGTAATAGGCAGCAGATGGAACTGGGTGTCTTGATTGGCCATCCATTATCTGCCATCTATATATCCTGGCTACGCTGGAAGTGCCTGCAAATCCCAGCAGATGGACTGCTGAATGAGTAGCCTACAAAAACTTAGTTATCTTTTTTTTTTGTCATAAATATACATAACCGTTACCTATTCTCTCCTTTTCCTTTACTGAAATAATTTCCCTCCATTTTATTGCTGTTTCCAGTGTTAGGTAAGTCTGCCGAACTTGCCAAGATATTCTGAAATTGACTTTCAAAATATTGCATGTTCTTTGCCAAAGTTCAAAGTGAGTGCTGATGAGTTTTGCCGAGAAAATCTGTCATGACTGTGCAATCCTGATCACAGTCACTGACGCACACAAAACCCTAAGCTAATTTCAAAACAGTATCAAGTAATAATCCAAGAAAAAAGAAAAGAAAAAAGAGAGATATCCAACATGAATTTCCATCTCTGCATCCTGGCAGGTCTTGACAGTCTTTGTTCGTTGTACTTGTGCTATGAAATGAAATGTGTGAAGTTGCATTTATTTCCAAGGCAGTTGCATCATCATTCTGTGAGGGAGGAAAAAATAATGCAGGAAAAGAAAAATGAAGAAGTTACTTCAGGGTACACTCTTGAAAACCAGGTATATTTAAAATAGAAGTGGTTGTGTTAAATTATTCGATCACATTTGTGTAAGAGAAGTACTGTAGGTGGTGTGCTGTGAAAAGAGGTAGCTGTGCTGGGCAGAGAGTATAAAGGGTTTGTAATCACAGTCCTTTATGTTATATGTAATATGAAAATAATGGCAGAGAGGTAATTACAAGGCCACAGCACTTACAGGTAATTGCAGTTTGGAAGCTATATGAAAATTTAATAATTAGCACACAAAGTTGTGCCTAGAGAAAAAAGTGCACCGCATATAAGAGAGCAGCGACTTCTAGGTAATGAAAAATTACAAGGTTTCTTTTACAGAAAGAATAATCAATGGATATGTTAGAGGGTGGTTAAGTTAAAAAAAAGTCTGTTTTTTACGTGTACATGTTTGTGAATATAATTAATTAACTAAAAATCTATACAAGTGTCATGGTCTGGGGTCCTGTGGACCCCGTGTTTTTGTATTCTGGGCTTTTGTCTGTTTTGTTTTGGGCTTTGATTGTGGGGTTTCGTGCTGCTTTGTTTTCTAGTTCCTTGTGTTTCCAGTGTCAAGTCAGTGTCTCTGTTGCCTGTTGTGACTTCCTGTTTTATTTTGATAGTCACCTGATCCCTGTCCGTTGTATTCAGTTTTGCTTCCCCTGGTCTCGTGTTCCCTGTTAAGTTTGAATAAACCGCTGCCTGAGTTTGATTCTGTGTTTGGTGTCTGCCTTGGGGTCCTCTATCCTGCCTGCCACACAGCCGTTCATGACAACAAGATAATGTTCTATGTAGACCTTGAACTAGGTCTTAACTCCCCCTTGAAGTCTTTGCAATACAAAGTGTTTTTTTAAATTCTCATTAACATACAGATAAATCTTAAATGATGTCAGCATATATGGCAAGTTGCATATGTTAAAACATATATAACAAAAAAAACTGTAAATGTTTCTTTTTAAACCATTTCCCATTTTATTTTGAAATTACTCACCTAATTCACCTAACCCCACCAGTTTTTAGCATGGGGTGACTTTTTCCAGAAAGGCAAGCAATGAATACTGTCACTGACACACACACACACACACACACACGCACACACACACACACACACAAACACACACACACACACAAAAACATCTTCCTCCGTTATTTAACAATTTCAATTTAACAATTTTAACAAGATAAACTGGATCAGATTTTCAGATTATTTATGCTGGTTGTCATTTATTCTTTTAAATATGCTGACAGCTTCCTGCAGCTTGCAGCTTGCTATATTAATGGACCACATGGACCTTTCTGCACTTCTTCCCGGCTGAAGAATTGTAAAATATTACTTCTACAGTTAAATAAATATTTACTGCATTACCAAAAAGTGTTAGCTGACAATGGCAATGTGGTGGAGGAATTTTTCAAACCATTCCTTTAGGAAAAGAAGCAATAAAACACTATGAAAACACTGCACTACACATACAACTGTATTATTGGAAAATTGTGTATAAAGCATAAAAAGTAATAAAACATATAAACATAATAATCTTGCAGAAAAATATTCCCCATTAGAGTTAGATGAAGTAATATTACTGCTGCATATGTTTAAAGTTGAGCTTGTTTTAAATACTTTATATTCTGTTTAATCCTATTCAGACCAGGCTTTTGGGGGCTTACTGGGGCTTACATTATTTCATGTCCAACATCATTTTCTGTAAATTGTATATTTGTAGTGGCTGTCGTGTGAGAACCACATATCTCTAGAAAAAAGAACAACAAACAGACAAAAAGCATATCCATTTTCTTCCACTGATCCTTTACAGTGTCACCACCATTCACCCCGATGGGCAATTAGAATGTCCAATTAACCGAACCCCACTAAGTGAATGTCTTTGGACTGTGGGAGGAAACCAGAGTACCTGGAGAAAAGCAACACAAGCATGGGGAGAACAAACAAACTCCACTCAGAAAGGTCCCGGCCAAGGCGGAATTGAATCCAGGACCTTCTTGCTGTGAGGCAACAGTGCTAATTGCTGTGCAACCGTGCTGACCATTTCCCCTTTTTAAAATTGATGTATTAAAGAGTATAAAGAGCTTTATTAAAGTGTAATTTAAAGGCCTGAGCAGGTGGTTAACGTGGCTAACTGTCAATATCTAAAGGGGGATTAAAAATACTAATGAAAAATGAAGGTGCACAAAAAAATGGGTTAAAACATGTTGCATTGAAATATAACATCACAGTTCTATAAAGATGATTTAATGGCCACAAATCCCATCTGCAAACAACCAGAAAAGGCTACCAGCTTTTCAGCTTGCTCAGCTCCAGTCATTATAAATGGAGATACACACACCCATAAAATGGATGGCAGTAATGTAAAGGATGGTTGCAAACAGGTAAGGAGCTTTATGATAGCAACAGCTGAGATTAAAGGACAGATTGCTTTACTTTGGTACATTTTGTCTATTTTTTCCTTTGAGAAGGCACGCACTGCTTTACTTGCTTGTCCTGAGTGCACTTCTATGATTTATTATTTGTAATTTTTTTTTATTTTTTGATTCTTTTACTTGGCCTTGGCCCGGACCTTTCTCTCTCTCTCTGTGGAGTCTGCATGTTCTCTCTGTGTCTGCGTGGGCTTTCCCATGTACTCCAGTTTCCTCCCACAGTCCAAAGACATGCATGTACTGGGGTTAGGTTAACTGGCTACACGAAATTGCCCATAGGTGTGAATGTGTGTGAATGGTTGTCTGTCTTTCTGTGATGGCCCTGTGACAGGCTGGTGACCTGTCCAGGGTGTACCCTGCCTCTCGCCCTATGACAGCTGGGATAGGCTCCAGCCCCCCACGACCCTAAACAGGATAAGCAGAAGCGAATGGATGGATGGATTCTTTTACTTTGTTTAGTTTGTGTTGCTGACTCCCGTCACACCTACGTAGTATGAAACTTTTTCATTTTTACCTGGTGTTTGTTTCCTGCCAATCTTCAAGACGATAGACTTTTACACTCCTCAGCCTACCCGGGCAGGTTTATGAAATTGTGCTGGAAAGGAAAGTTTGTCCGATTGTTGGACAATGTGGTTTTTGTCCTGGTTGCGGAATGCTGGAGCAGCAGTACTTTATCCTCTCAAGGATATTCGAGCATGTGAGGTAGTTTACCCATCTAGTCCACATGGGTTTCGTGGACTTCCTCTGTGTATCCTGTGGGGATGCTGTGGGAGTATCAGGTGTTGTTGTTACAGTACATGTACAGTACCTGTAAAACTGCAGCATGAGCCTGGTCCACATTACTGGCAATAAGTCAGATTTGTTGGCTTCCCTTTGTTAAATAATCTGTTTATGATTTTTTGGACAGAATTTCTAGGCGTAGCCAGTTGGTGGAAGGCTTCCACCTCCCATCTCTGCTTTTTGCAGATGATGTGGTCCTGTTGGCTTCATCAGGTGGCTGCCTCCAGCTCACACTGCAGTTTGCAGCCAAGTGGGAAGTAGAGAGTATAAGAATTAGCACCTCCGAGTCTGAGGCCATGGTTCTCAGTCGGAAATGGGTGGAATGGCCCCTACGGGTCAGGGATGAGGTGCTGCCCCAAATGGAGGAGTTAAAGTATCTTGGGATCCTATTCACAAGTAAGGGAAGAGGGAGACCAGGTGATTCACAAATAGACTGGGGCTGCGGCAGCAGTGATGTGGACATTGTACCAGTCCAATGTGGTGAAGAGAGACCTTAGTGTAAAAGCGAAGCTGTTGATTTACTGGTTGATCTATGTCCTTACCCCCACCTATGGTCACGAGCTTTGGGTAGTAACCGAAAGAACAAGATTATGGATACAAGTGGTGGAAATGAGCTTTCTCTGAAGTGTGGCTGGCTTTTCTCTTAGAGAGAGTGTGAAGAGTGTAGTCATAAGACAGGGGTTCAGAGTAGAGCCGCTACTCCTCCATATTGAAAGGAGCCAGTTGAGGGGGTTCGGGCATCTGACTAGGACACCCTCTGGGGACCTCCTGGGCGAGGTGTTCCCATTGGAGGAAGACCCCAAGGCAGATCCGGAACATGCTGGAGAGATTACATCGCTCAGCTGGCCTGGGAAGACCTCGGTGTTCCCCCCGGATAAGCTGGAGGAGGTGGCTGACTATAGGGAGGTCTGTGTTTCTCTGTTTAAGCTGCTGCCCCCGCGACCGAGCCCAGGGATGAGCAGAAGAAAATGGATGGATGGACTTGTTTGGCTTTTTCATGAGGCTCTACACACTTCAAGCATCTTACTAAAAATTTTAGTTTAAGAAAGCGGAATAGAAACCATTTATTGCAACTGTATTCTGTCAGCATTACTGCTCCTTGTTTTTATCAGCCCGAAGGACAGTGTCTGAGACACTGGGGTGTAGAAAGGAGTCAAAAGCTAATGTAAGCTATTGTGATTGTGGCAAAAAAAAAAGAAAACAGACAAAAATACATAAATAAATAAGGCATTTAGCTGGATCTTTGTGAGGAGTGTTTGAAAAAGAAAACAGCTCAACAATATCTCAGCAGCAATAGAACCTCACAAAATGTGCTTGGGGGGGTGGGGTGGGGTATCAAACGGATGAGGCTGCATTTAATTTTCTTTGAGGTGGCCCTGGCAATAAAGTGTGGCCCACGGTGATAAGCAGAGAAGAGCTGAAGCACATCATTTCAGTTATGTAAACCATTGGAGGGATACAGTGGGCATTCTCCTACACAGTGTGTGTATGTGTGTGTTCAGAGCAGGTGTAGTACATTAAAGGAGTTTCTTTGCCTTAGCAAGCTCTATAATTCATTCCCTTCTTCCAGAGGAATAATATTTAAGATTTTCAAGAAATATCTAATAAGATAGTGGAACTGTTGTTGGCTGATCTGTAGCTGTTTTGTCTCTTTAAATCAGTAGTTCTCCAATCCAGGCCTCGTGCCCCCCAGTCCTGCAGGTTTCAGATGCGTCTCTGCTTCAACACACCTGAGTCAAATACAGAAGTCATTAGCAGGACTGTGGAGAACCTGACTGCACACTGAGGAGCTAATTCAGCCATTTGATTCAGGTGTGTTGGATCAGGGACACATCTAAAACCTGCAGGGCAGGGGGGCACGAGGCCTGGATTTGAGAACCACTGCTTTAAATGAAATCAGTTGAAACAGTAAAATTTCAAGATTTTTTTCCAAGATTCTTAGTTGATGCCCATAATCTGCCTTTCATTGCCCGTAAAACCTCTTTTTTCAAAAGCATAGCATGCACGACGGGGCAGATTCAGGATGTCTGCATAGCTAACAATCATTACATATAGTCTTTCCCTCACCACTGCTTGACCTTGATACTGTAACTAAACCCTCCCAGAAGTGTGTTTTGTCAGTCACTAGTCATCCTCATCTCCATCCTTAATCTAGAGTAGCAGTTATTCCTCAAATCCCATCACAGCCTTCAACCAGCACCCGCCAGCTCCCAACACTGAGTCAAGAGGAGACAAAATTCTTTCTGACAATGAGAGAAAAGGAGGGGGAGGCCGGGTGCAAGTTGAAAGCTGTCAACTAGCCGTCAAATACAGTTCACATCAAATGTGTGTCCATAAGCAGATCTCCAATACAGTATCTGCTTCAACTTCATGATAAAAATAATTTCCACTTTTGCTTATTGTGTGACAGATTTGATGTCTTTGTTTTCAGTCTTGCAGTGCACGCCGACCCATTATATGTTGTTGGCCCTCAAATGTTAAAGTCTCCTCAATCGAGGTGACCCTGAATGTTTTTCACAGGGCTCCAGGAATGGGAAAAAAAAATCACACTGTGATTAGGAAGCAATGATAATAATAACAAGATGTTTAATTGTGTTACCTTAAATGTATAATGATGTGTTATTAATTTTCAGAGCAATTTTGCTAACTTATGAACCATATTGGGTGCACAGAAGCATAAAAATGGGTCAGCAAAAGCTGGTGTGCTGGGGTATGAAGATTAAACACAAGTTGTATTTTAATAAGGTGCAACATGTTGCTGTTAATAATTAATGCGTTTTACTTACTTTTGTGTTTGTGTATTTGCAGTATGGTTAAACAAGGACAACACTTCAGCAGGTGCTGAAAATCCTCTACAGTTTTGAGCTAAATGCTAACGTCAGTCACACAGACCTAGAGACCCGTAGGCAAGTTGCTTCAGGAAGTACTGCGTGAAACTGGTTGCAAAGAGGCGTACTGTATGTCTGTAAACACCGGTCAGCTGTTTGCTTAGCAGCACTGACACTGAAAAGTACAACACTGGAGTGTTTACTTTGGAGGCAAACATTCTCCATTTCTGGTTTCCACTTTACTGTTGCTCAGTGGTTAGTTAGTGATGGCCATTCAAACATGAATTATGAACATAAATGTCTTCCAACAGTTGATGAGATCTTACAGTCCGGACCAAAGTGGTGCAGAAGAACACAGGGCGGCACTACCGTCCCCAGAGTAATGTTTTTAAACGAATAAGAGATCATTTTAATTAAGTTGACATTTTTAGAATCCACCTTGACAATCGATTTAAAAAATTAAGTCATTTTTCCCTAAACTGAAGAAGGTCAAGCTTTCAATCCTTTCCTGGAGCCATTAGATAATTAAACACTAATATTCTGTAAAGTTCATCATCCTCTGATGTTGACAACAGGTCTCTTGTCAACAGCATTAGGAATTACAGTTCCTTACTTCAGATGATCATGTCTGGCTTTGCCTCCGGTGGAACGTTGCCAGTATCTTCCTTCCAAAATGAATGAGGATTTTTAAGCAAACTGGATTTTTGGATCTCCTCCCAGATCTGGACCAGAGCATCACTGAGCTCCTGGACAATCTGAGATGCAACCTGGTGGTGTCGGATGGAATTAAACATAATGTCCCAAAGGTGTTCTATTGGATTTAGGTCAGGCGAGCGTGGGGGTTAGTCAATGGTATCAATTCCTTTGTCCTCCAGGAACTGCCTACTACTAGTGCATACTATCATGAGGCCAGACTGCACCTGTCAAGGGTCTTACAGTGCGCCCAAGGTTTTCATCCTGATACCTAATGGCAGTCAGGGTGCCGCTGACTAGAGGTTTGCATGGCCCTCCGTGGATTTGCCCCACAAGCAGGTGAAACCGATGAACAACCCCCTCCGCTACTTAACTGATCAGATCAATATTCCAGACGTTTAACTGACTTAATGCCAAACTCTGATTAAAAAGTGTGTCTTTAATTTCTTGGAGCAGTGTATACACACACACACACACACGCACACACACACGCACACACACACACACACACACACACACATATATATATATATATATATAGGCAGGGCATTTGAGCTGATGCACAACTTAAGGCAGAGAAGTGACTATATTTAATTGGTTTGTGCAACTTCCAAATTTGAAACCTGAAGATTAATTAAAAATGAAAGGATGTGATGTGCGGAGCCAGAAAAAAAAACCCAAAAAGCTTCTCTACCTATAGGCATCCATACACCCAAGATATGAACCTTTTTATTCTCTGAATCTGCAGGGTCAAAACAGTGTTCTTAGCATCTTCTACTTCTTTTTATTATTTTTTCCACAGAACCTTGTTAAAGTTTCTATGGAAGGATGCTTATGCAATATTTATCTTTGTCGTTAGTGTATGCCTCAGTTGTGCATTGCTTTGCATTCATACAATAGCTGCTACATACTAAATACCGCTAATATGCTAATGAATTCACTACACCTGAACAAGTAAGTAAAATAATGGAGCAGAATGTGTAACCCAGGCTGACCCCGGGGCAATGAGCCAGGTATGTTTCTGCCTCCAGTCTTGGATTCAGTTCGAGATGACCTTTTATTTCAGTTCACACCTCTGTGGCGCAGAAGCACAACTTCCAAATATCAACAGGGGTCATTATCATCTTGTTTTTGAAATCATTTTTATTTCATATTATACTCTTATCGTCACACTAGATTGACCTACAAAACAGGAACAAAAACCATATTAACAACCAAGAAAAGTACATTATATATATATAAAAAAAAACAGCACACGAATGAATAATTTTCTGTTATTAACTTTGAGATTTTTTTGACTTGTGCCGCTAAATCACACTTTAAGACCACTGCAGTACAGACCTGCGTCATAAAATGGGGGTGGGTTCACTGAGGAAAAGAGGAGACGAGAGTCATCCAACAGTCCAGATTTTACTGACGGGATTAAGTACTGTAACACTTGTTACGGGCTCACTTCTGCTTTCAGAGGAATCGTGTCCTGAGAGGGGGGTGGGTGCACTGGTTGATTCCGAGAGAAAGACTCCGTTGGAGGCTAACCTGGCGACCTGTGTCCAAAGAGGCTGGGATCCAGTTTGAAGACTGAAGGTAGTGGCTGGGTTAACGCTCTTCAGATAAGGAGCAATGACTAACTCAGGGAATTAAAATGACAAGGTTGAGCCTGATTACCACACAAGTGAGGCAATGTGGTGCAGACTGGGCGCAGAAGCTGGTTCCTTTATACTGTCCTTGATGAGGCTGATGATACCCAGGTGGCAAAGAATGAATAGTTAAATAAATCCAGTGTTCAGCTTTTTGATATTTGATTTATTTCATATATTTTTAAAGGTTTTAAATAATGCATTTACATTTTCAGAAGAAATGACTGAGCTGGGTTTATTATCTATTTCCCCAACTACCCTCTAAATCCATTTATATGCATTCCTATCTATTGTTTCCATCCTCTGGGCAGGCGTTGCATATGCAATACAGTCATTATCAAAAAGCAATAGATGTAACCAATATTTTCTAGTCATTAGGCCATAGGCATTAGCATGCAATTTCAGGTTTTACTGTGCATGACATAAAGCTGTCAGTTGTACACTATAAAATTAATTACTCAATGAAAACCTAATGATCAAAGCTCATTAATTTCTCAAAAGGGAAATTCAGACTGATTAAATGAGTGTTAGAGAACTCAAAATATCATTAAAAAAATGACAGTGTAGATTAACTTTTTATTTCTTCAATTTTTCCTCCACATTTTAGCAGTAAAAGAAGAAAATAACAGAATTTTTCCTTCTGTGGTAAAAACCCGCCCTCAAATAAGTCTTCATACTATTCAGATCATTCAGCGAGCCTCCAAGAACTGAAACTAAGTCCTAGTTCATAATTTAAATGATTTTATTCTTTGTTCCTTTCAAGTGTATTTTTTAACAGTAATGTACCATTTTTTGTGATTACTGGAAAGCTACTGTAAATTTTTCAAATGCTCAGAGGAATCTAAATGTTGAACTTCATTTATTAAGGGTGCAGATAATTATCTCAGGCATATTTGTTAATGCTGAAACACTGTGCACCACGCACATCCAACATCCACCATTAAACAAATTAGAAGAGTGTTAAAATGTAGCTAAGAATGGGCTCAAATCACATCTCGCCAGCATTCGTGTGCAGAAACGTGGCAGCATTTACGTGCAGTGTGAGGTAGTGATACTCTGACAAAGCTGATCATAGTCCAGAAGAGACAGAACATTTTACATTTTACAGTAAAAAACAAGAAACAAAAGAAACAAAACTGAAAAAGCTCCCCCGAGCTTCTCCCCACATTCCTCTTCCTAAATCCCCTTCCCTCTTCCTCCGCTCTCATTCATTTATTGGCTTATTTTAACCACGAGCGCCAAACAGATGGGGCAACTGTGACAGCGACACACTGCTCAGGCAGCTGTGCAAGTGTGTAGACAAGAGGTAATGAATAATCAGCCACCAGCCTCCAACTGCTTCATATTAATAGCTAGGTGTTCTAATTACATTTTCACAACTTGTTGGGTCTATATAACCAAATGTGAGGCGGAGGGATAATGGAAAATCACTGTTATTTTTTTAACATAAATGCAAAAACAGCTATACAAACTAGTTAGGATGCTCCTACAAAAATCAACAAATATTCAATTTGGTGCAAAACATGTGTCACAGCTGAGTTTTTATTGTCACAGCTTTTCACTTAATTACACTTGACCCCACTCAGCATCCCGTCCAAAACGCACAACTGCAAGTTTCAAAAACAACCTTGATGTCTCTGGAAAGTTATATTGTTTTCTCCCACAACTACAGTACGGTAGCCTCGCTTATTGCTCGCGCTCATACCTAAAAAGGACAATTCTGTGTCCAAGTATTTGATGATGCAGCATCTGTCAGAACGATTTATCTATCCAAGTATAACTCTATTCAGTTGGCCATAAAGATGCAACTCAACAAAGACTACAGTAGCTATGGTGACCCGGGTAACCCACGCACTGTTTTTCAGAGGGCTGTTTGCTTTCCTAGACGATCTATTTTCTCATCTATAAGAAATTCTTAAATAAAGTATTGCTCATGCTTTTAAATTCACAATCACTTGGGCTCATTTATTGTGCTGAGCGATACTAAAAAGTACTTAAAACCACTTCCTGTGTTTTATTTATTGGCAGTTAACCGCTTTTTTGTTGTTATTTTGATTAAGGTAACAGTAATTCTCCGCAATGTCTTTAAACTAAAAGGGGAATATCCACCCTAAAACTGAAATTTACGGTGCTATTGTGAGGACTCTTGTGCGATAAAGTTAATGTCTCCAAACCAACAGATGTCTCACTATGCTGGAAGTCAAAGCATTAAAACCTCAACCTGATGATGTCATCGGGGGACATTTTCCTGGTGATAGCCCATTGAGAGTGAATTATTGACCCGCTCCGGCTGCCCGTGGAATGGGATTTTATGTGAATGTAGGGCTTCCAGCTGTGTATCAGAATATGTGCCTGTGCACCACTAAAATCAACATGTCTGCTGTCAGAGTTGCAGCAGTTGTTCTATTATTCACCGTCTGCTGAGAAACTCTGCTTTTTTCTTTCTCCCAGAATGACTTCATCACAGCTATTCCACTTACAGAGACGCTCGTTCAAAAGTATAAATTAAAACTGTGTTGAACTACACTGCAGTGAAAACACAAGCTACGCAGCACGCAGCTATTGAATAAAAGAATGAAAAGCAAGAGCTTTTCAGAGCTGTTGGAGATGCTTCAATGCTATCTGAAGGTGCTCTTGAGATTGAAGCAAGCCTCAGTAGTCCTTATCTCTGTACCAAAAGCTGGGATGGGTGGGGTAGTGAGATGTCAGGCGAGCTTGAAAACCCCATGCATATGGATGTTACAGTAGGACCAGATGGAACAGAGACAGTGACATTGTCGGTGTAGCAAACACCTGTCCGCTGGCTCTCCGAGCCCCATAGTCAGTGATCAAAGTGCCTTGTCTGCATTTTTGATGAATAGGTGCGTCACGCACTGACAGGACCGAGGTGTAGCAACTGCACAGTGGCGCAAGGGCAGGTAAGGCCATGACTTGAAGGAATTTCTGAAAATGCAGTCATTAATTTCTTGATTAGGAATCTTGCAAAAGTACATCTTTTTTTTTCCCTCTCTCATGTCCCTTGCTGGATTTCATACAAAAACCCATCAAGGCAAAGGGTTTTTTTTTTGGTTTTTTTTACATAGGTTATTAAGGTGAAAAGCTGAAATCATAAACATTGGGGAAGGTTTGGATGGATGGGTTAACAATTATTCCACCCTGAAAAAAGAAAAGGTGCAAGTTCAAAATTACCATGACAATCCAAATACCAATGTATGAAAACTTGTGACCGCAGCTGCATGCACTGTCTTTTATTCTGGACAGGATTCAAATCCTTCACCTAGCATTTAGAGACATGTGGATACAGTTCAGCCCTAAATCCTTAATTTGTTTCCCCAAGGAGAGCGACAGGACCGGCCGTTCCTCCCTGAATTATTTTCTATTGAAAGGCACAGCTGGGAGGATGAGGTGAATATGCAGCTGAGAAAAAAGAGCGAGAAACTTCTAACAGACTCTTGGATGTTCTGGGACATTTAGTTCCAGGGGCTAAGGTCGTTTATATCCATCTATTTCTCTTTCTGTCTGCTGTCTTCCTCTTTGTCTCTACGGAGGATGTTTTTCATTCAGTAATACCCTGGCAGGTCTGTGAATTCAAACAGGTGACCTTCCAGGAACAAGCTGCCATCTCTTTACACAAAGCCATCCCAGTTTTTTTCACATCTCCTAAAACTCCGCGCGTCGTGGACTCTTTGCAAAGAACTTCGCTGCTCTTGGTTTGAGAAGTTTGACATATGACAGTTAAACTGATTAAAGCGACACACAAAAGTAGTGCTATTAAAGCATAATGAAAGACACACAGCTGATGATTAAATACATCTTCAGAAACACAGCAGGGTAGATGCTATCTTCTTAAAAGCTATTTATTCTGCTGGGTGAGATGAGAGAAAGACTTCAGCAAACTTTGAATAGCACCACAGGAAGGACAGACAATAGAATCATTTGATCTTGACGTGACCCTGCTATTATAAAGGATTGCTTATATTCAGGATCATTATAAACTTGATCCTTTAATGATACACCACTGTTTGGTTTTCATTATAGTGTCTGATTTCTTTAAAAAAAGAAAAAGGAAACCTGTCTTAAGCTCCATTAGTCGTGTATTGTTGCAATTTCCAGTTTTTGGAAGTAGCGTTAACTTCTAAAGTGCCAATTTAAAAATATGAAAGAACTACTGAAAGAGGTAGTTTACAAGCAAAAAAATGATCTTTTTTGTGTGTGTTTGAATATAATTTACAATAAGAGTTCTTGCGCTTGATATTCCCACTCGTGCCAGTTTTTATAGCTGATCTACACTAATATACACAAATAAAATAATAATAATAATAATAATAATAATGAAAAAGAACAGAAACATCCTTGGATTGGCTCACATTTCCTTGTAGGGAGATGATAAGAAATTGTTAATTATCGTCTATATTTAAGCCATTTTCTTTATTGACCCATCTAGCTTTGACCAACTTTGATTAAAAAAAAATAAAAAAAGAAGCAAACAACAACAGTCATAATTTCATTGTAAAATCAGGTGTTTGATTCCCATTACACCGTTATTTTAGTATAATAATAATAATAAAATGATAATTGTGCTATTTAAAAATGGAATACAAATATTACGTCAAAGTGGAAATGTATCTAAAATGCATACACAATTAGGTAAGTGCTCTTTGCTTCACAATAACTACTCTAAGCATTGCATTTGAAATATTTTGTCAATGGTGTGATTGAGAATTGTAAGTGCTTTTTTTTTAATGCATGTTCTTCTACAGTTATGCAGACACTCAGCACCTCTATGGTTTTGTGTTTGAATTTGATTTAATTTGCTAAAAGTGACGGCACACAATAAGCCCAATGGATTTTTTTTGACCAGGATTACAGTGACAGTCTGATACAGAGACGGCCCCAGTCCTGTCTTTCTTTAAGTATTACAAGATGTCGGCATTTCTCGTGATTTGTCTGCACCTCCCCTAAACCGCACACGGCGCAGTGAAAGCGTCAGTGCAGCACATAATGCCGTTTTGTGTGATGACACCTGTGTCTCACATTACACACTGGCATCTGGTATCAGCATGTTTTGAACTTTTTTCATTGACTTTTGGTTAGGTGTAGATAATAAATACCACTTTGTTTTATGAAAAGAGTAAAATGGGGCTGGAGGCTATTCC
>VUQK01011411.1:11022-21403 GCA_015106715.1 Bujurquina vittata
TTGTTTCAAAATCATTTTTTTTATTATTCCTAATCTTATTCCCACTTTTTGGGTTTTATTAAAAAAAAAAAAAAAAGCATGTTTTCTTTTTTAATCTCATAAAAGATGAAACTGATCAGAAGTATTTTAAACCACATTAATGGTTAAAAGAATCATTCAACATAAATCATTCTGGCAAGTTTATCACTTATTTCCAAGTGACCTCAAACGTTTGTACACACACACACACTTGAAGGCCACTGTTGTAAAATGCATGAATGAAAATAAGGAAAAGCACAATAATTAGGATCCTGTAATTATTGAAAAGCTCTATACATTTTGACTGGAAAGCACAATAATCAGCATCATAATATTTTCTGTGAACCCAGCTCTTGACATTTAATGTCACATTAAACACCATCACAGTTTTGGAGGGAAGAGAAACCGGAAAAATAAGGATTTTCAGTTAACTCTGTCCTACCTGCTTTTAACGCCGTCAGATGAACTGTTTAAAAACATTTCACATATACTAACAATCCCACTTTCAAATCCCCCTTTAAAGTGTTTTTTTTTTTGTCGTCTTTTTTCTCATATTCATTATATTGTTCCCAAACTGTTTTTGGTGCAGAGGTCCACTCTAAGCCATTTACGTATGGAGAAATGAACTGAGGAAAACTCAAACTGCACCCAATGGAAGTACAAAGAAAAATCACTGTAATACTGTAATGCCTTCTCTCTCTCGCTCTCTTTTACCAGCTTTTGCCATCACAACTAATTTCACAGTGCAGCGCTAATTAGGGAAATCCTCTGTCTGGCATCTTTAAGCTGACAGTTGGATGTAACCTCAGATCTAGGTCATCCTTAGCCAAGTTCTTTTCTAAATTAATAGGTTATTTAACGCTGGTCACACTTACTGAACAATCATCTGCAATGTGTAATCCAAATTTTGATGGTCTGAGGTGAGATGAGGTAAGTCGAGTGGGAACAGCCATATACTATATGTTGTTCTCCTGCTTAGCCCGGGCAAGCAGAAAATGTAGCGTGACAGCTGGAGTGTTGCTCAAATCAATGATAAAGCGAGCCTTGTTTGAAGATAGAAATTGAGATTACAGATGACTTTGACTTTGAGGCTGTAAAGACATTGGATGCTGCATAGCGACACAGTGGGTGGAGTAGCGATGCACGACTGAAGACCGGCATGCAGATAGAGAACAGGCGGATGAGTATGGGATGCAGGTGTAGAAGGAAAAGGAGGAGGGGTGAGGGCTGGGTGGGGGAGTGCATGCTTGAAGTCTTGTGAGAGCTGCCAAATCTAGATTCAGAGCTCCTTGAAGTTGCTTCTTTTGGAGGGAGAGCATGTACTTATTTGTCCCCCTGGGAGGGGAAAGGGGGGTAAGTGTGTGCGTAGAGAAGGCTGATGGGGTGATTGGGGGGAGTGCAGAGAATTTAGCAGGCAATGCATGCATCCGTGTGTGAGTCTGACTGTGTGCATGCATCATAAAATCACACATCTCCTCAAGCATTCCTGTAATTATCCCAAGTTGTGTCTGGTGGGGCCTGCCTCGATCCCAGTGGGACTGAAGACAATCTGGGCTCCTTCCCAAATCTGCCAAGAGTGATTTTGCTAGCAGTGATTAGGTAAAGGAGGAGCATCAAAAAGTATTCACAGGCCCCAGGACAAAGTTGAACAGATGAATGACAGGTAAGTTAAAAAGCAGTAGCAAGGTCAGTTAAATTACACGGCTGCACCAGAAAACCGTGCACAGATATTGCTGGATACATTTTATAATGTTTAGGTATCTAACAGTGCTTGTTTAGAGCGCCACAGCTCAAAAGCATATAGAAAAATATATAGTTCATACTTATTTTAGACAATGCTTTCTGGAGATGACACAGACTTACACACATCTGCCTCTTCTTAACCCAAGACAGCCCAGTTTGGTTGAACGTCATTCATTCCTCTCTGATCTCAAGCTTGTTCTGAATGCTGACAGGACACCTATATACTCAGTGATGCTCAGACCAAACGTCTTCCACTCCAGAGAGCTGCAGCTTTTAAACACTATGTGGTGCGAATGGCACACAAACTAAAGCTAGAAATCACGTTTCTGTGAGAACCACCATGTTCTTCTATTAAGAGGCATCTTTATTCTTACATTGCCACACCTTTATAATGATTCAGCCATTTATGTTCACAAAGATCTTCTGCAAAAGGTTGGTGCGTACCTCAAATTTAAAACCACTGTTAATCAGAGTGGCGCATTTATCAAGACTCTATTTACCCCTTCAGGTAAACTCTGAACTCGATCTAAATTGCACCTTATTCATAAAATAAACGAAAGCGGATTTAAATTTCTCATCCCACTGGCTGTGTTTAAATTTTTTACAACAAGATTTTCAAATGAAAATGCTGCCGATGTGCTGTCCAGCGTCTAAGACTGAATATCCACTTTATCTAATCAAACGTGATCTGATATGCTTAACTAGACGAAAACACTCTTGTGTCCTTTTAACCACCAGTAAAGTGAGTCTAGCAAGGTTATTAATGTGATATTAAATGGCGGGGAGCAGGTGAGCAGAGGTAAGTTGCAATTTTTGACAAACACCAGCCATTTTGTGTCAGTTACCATCGTAGGGGAAGACTTGACGGCTGTGACACAAGTTGTGACTTTTTTAAGACATGCCTGTCACCGAGCCTCCTGCTAGACAACTCAAGAAAAGCTGGCTATATTTCAGCAGAGGTGGAGTTGTTACACTATGGAATAGGGGGGCCCACCTAAAGTGCTTGTGACAGCAGAAGAAGGAGTTGGGTCCCAAATGTGGGATAGCACACACAAAAAAATGGAGCAAAGGAGGCCAACTGATGCAAACAAGCAGTGACTGAAGACAGTATAAAGTGTGAGGGAGAAGTAGGAAAGAGGTGTGCATCAATCTCTTTGTGGCCGCATACAGTAAACGCCCCCCTGCTGAGGTGAGCTGACAGTGGAGGACGCTCTGCTCCAGCTGATGTTTCATGCTCACTACTGGAGGTAGGTCAAGATATCAATCAAATTGATAGGAAAGCCACAGGGACCATATGGTATTCTAACCATGTGAAAAAGTTAAAGACTGTTTTTCAGTCTTTCATTTTTTCCTGACAGTGTCAACTATCACCAGCATCAGACACAGTTCAATAGCAATACAGCAATCACGCCAAGAAGCTCTTTGATTTTTCCAGCTTGGTTACCAAGTGACGTGGAGAGTTTTTAATTTAATATTCTTTTATGGGACTCTTTAAAAGTTAGAGAGGCGAGGCTGAGATGCGAGTAGAGGAGGCATAATGGATGTTTTGGACAAAAGACGTTGAATATGGAACTGGCAGGCAAGAGGAAAAGCAGAAGACCACAGAGAAGGCTTGTGGATGTCGAGGAGGAGGATGTTAGGACAGGGTGAGGTTTCAGGCAGCGTTTCTGCTAGTGGTGTTGGAGATCTTGTTAAAACTGATGCAATCATGAATACAGAAACAGAAACATTTTGATCCACTGTGTAATACCATTTAGAAAGTGTTTTTTTTAGCATGACAATGATCCCAAAAGCATGTCTGCATAGAAAAGCACACAATGGAACACTGTCACTCATGGCTTGGCCTCCTCAGAGCCCACACCTCAACGTTACTGAAGCGGGGTGAGATCATCTTGAGGGAGAACAGAAACAAAAGGTAGCCAGAATCCAAAGAAGAGCTTTGATTGTCCTTCAAGAAGCCTGGAGAACAATTTCTGAAGACCGCTTAGAGAAATTAGAAGAAAACTGCCTCAGAGTGTTCAGGCTGTGTTGAAGAATAAAGGTGGTCACACCAAATATGGACTTTCAACCTCATTAGAATTTCACAAAAGCTGTTTTTGCCCCATATGCTACATTTCCATTTATATTTGCAAGTTTCAACAAATCACTGCATCTATTTCCCATTTTTCTAGCAAAACGTAAAGAAATGAGGGGTGGCAAACTGTATTAGCTTTATATTTACAGCACACAGTGTAATAAGTATTCCTGTACTGATTATTTGCTAGTAAAGTTATACTGCCTTATTATTTTAAATTAAGCTAATCACTGTAGTGTTTAGGTCACATCCTCTTGGAACCATGAAAATCTGTTATGCAGACGTTGGAATGTTTCACAGGACAAGTTATTTTTTTCAGTTTATTATGTTATCAGATAATTGTACATGCTGTTGCTTGGAAACAAATCCTATCACTTCATCTCAAGACTTAAGACCCAACTCACAAACTGCTGCATTTCTGCCGTGATTCTTTGTGAAAGTTCTACTGTTTGTTTGTAATGTTTGTTGTTTTTCGTCATCCTGTCTTGCAATCACAAACTGTGTTATAAGCAGAGCACACCCTTGCTAAGTTCAAGTAGAATACCAAAGTTTAGAAAGAATGTGATTTAGAAATGTATGCAAGTATTACAATATAAAAATGCCGTCACTGATAACCAGCTCCTGTTTCCCTATCAGCAGCTTGGCTCAGTGGTTGTTGTGATGGTCTTCAGAGTCATTCAACTGCCTCAACCACTGAGTCTTTGGTCTTACTAACCATACTGGAGTGCAGATTGATTTATCTAAAACTATACAAACCTCATCAAGGCTGCAGAGTATAAAAAGAGCTGCCATCCTCAGCTGCAGTCCAAGACTAGAGACTTGCAGAAGATGCAGCTGAATGACATTGAGGACCTCCCAAACAGTAACCTTGCCAGCCTGCTGGAAGGGGCATGCAAGAGCCTAGCTCATAAGCAGTGAGTCAGCACTAAAGACAGAGTTAGCAGAGTTTATCCAGGGACCATAAACGTCATAGTAACTCATTCAATACTTCTTGATAACAGTAACCCACAAGCTTGGCTGAAAAATAGAGACACCCACATTTGTGCGCACGGTATAGTGAGAAAAACACAAACTGAACAATAAACTATCATGCAAAATTACTGTCCTGTCAAAGATAGGAGCACAGCAGAGCACATAACTTTTTCATCAAGGACAGACTATTAAAAATGTAAAACTCCTGGAACTTATCTCATGTGTACAAGCATGCACATACAGTCATTTAAAAAGCCTTTAAAGCTGGTTTTGCAGAGGTTTACGAAGACACAGATGCAATCAACAAACATGTATCTGAAGAACACAGGCGGGACATCAGTAAGGAAAAGGGATACGGTGAATGCAACATTAAAATTTTCATAGAAAAAACATGTTTGTGCAAAATTCTATTGATTAGAAAATCTTTTATCTGCTAACACACCCACAGTATTTGTACCACCATGCCAACCACTAAGCCCAAGCAACACAACAACAACAAAAAAAAACAAAACACGACACAGACGGACAATGGAGAGACATTTATGATGGGAAGGCATGAATCATCAGAGCTCACTGGGCCACCACTTTACTAAGAGTGACCAGAGCGTACATGCAGCTGAATCATGAAAGACGCACAAAGCGGGGTTATTGTACATCCACATACAGCACCCAGTAGCCTGGTTGCTGACACCTGAATAGACATTCACAATCAATTTTTGGAAAAGCTTTGAGAGTGGGACGAATAAAAAGGGAATGCACTTACTGCTTGACAGATGACGGGGTATTTGATTCGATTGATGCCGCCAGCAAACACAGCGAAGGTCAGCGCTGTGTGGAAGCAGAAGTTGAGGAGCATGTGCCATCCTTTCCGACTGATGCGGATTGCGCTGTCAAAAGTGAATCAATAAAAATCAAGAAACAAAAAAAATTAGCTGGTAAATACCACACTGTGAAGAGTTTTGTAGATTATCTTGAAGTAAAATTTTGTTTTCAGTGTATATTTCCCATGAGTTACTTTCAGTATTATTTAAAAATGTCTACATCTACTATCTGTCTCATTTACCTTGCTTGTGCCATACAGTTTAGCAGCTACAGAATGGTGTCCATAGAGACTGAGTAGTGTAAACAAGCTTTATATACTTCACTGGAAATACACCATACTGAAATAGATACTTACATTTTTCCTAAAAGTGATGTCTTTTTAATCAACACAAATCTATTACCAGGAACACTGCGAGCTGTTTGTATTTCTGTGCCTGACTGAAGACAGGTCCACATTTGGACGGGTGAGCCCATTTTTCCCAGCGACTCAAAGAACTTAAACCGGGACGCATCAGCACAGCCAGATTAATAGTGTCTTAACTCCATTCATTCTGAAAGACTAATGGTAATGCAATAAAAGACTGCCGAACATCACAGGAGATTTGCCTAAAAACATACCTTGGGGACACTAAACATCAATCTGGGAACACATTAGCTAGTGTGCTGACTTAGCCTGCAGCAGTCTATATTTTGGTCACTGTTTATGAATGCAAATATACTTTAAAAAAAATAAATAAAAAGATTGTGCTTGCAAGGCATTTAGACTGTTTACCTACAGCACATGTAGCCAAAGCCTCTTGAAACACCAGCATGACTGATTGAACATGGACTACAAGCAGACTGCAAAAAAAAAATCCAGAAAGCTTCAAATACCAAAAGTCTTGCCTATATATTCCTCACATTCATATGCAGATATGTTGATAACGATCAACACAACCCAAACCCCAAACTAATCATGTCATTTTGGTCAAAGTCAGTAAAAGCAAATGTATCATATTTGTGTTGTGAAAAACAAGAACATCCCTGTCTTATTTTATTCTGCATTTCCTGAGTTACAAGACTCAGTAGTGAATTGTCAAAAGGTGCTTTGTTTTTGTTGTTTGCATTTACTATCAAAACACTGTTTGCCAAAAGCAAGAAGAAAGAAAAAAAGAACTCTAAATACTTTTTAGTCTATTTAGTATTCTATGTTTTTGACTTGAAGCACCAAAAAGCCATTCAAATAACTTTTAAGTTAATTCCGACTGAACTCTGAGAAGAATGCTATTTACAGGAATGCTGTTTGAAGTCTTGTGACAGTAAAAAGAAAGTGAATAAAAAATGTATCTTTCCAAAAAAAAAAAAGAGAGAGCGAGATCCCTACATGTACAAAGTGAAAGACACAATACTGTGTCATCAAAAAGAAGATACGGCTAATTTAATTCCCTGCTACAAAATGCATAATGCTTATTTTAGAATGATGGACCTCAGGCAGAGGGCTAGTTGCAGATTCTTTTTGCAAGAACTCAATGTGCGTCCTTCCCACACAGCTTTTTGCACCACCTTCACACATACAGTAGATGCAGCATATGCGAACGAATAGGAATCACTGAGCTGGTGTGATGATTAAATAAAAAGCGATTGCTTCCAGTTGGTTTGGCCAATTGAAGTTCTTACACTTTACATCTATGCACTCTATCCACTTTGTGAAATATAGTAGCAGCCCCGAGCATGGCAGTTATGGTAACCTAAACCATTGCTTTCACCCATCTGTTAGAAAATAAGCTGAACGGGTCAGACAATACCAACATATTTGTTGGACTGTGTGAATTAACAGGCCATCTATTCTCTTAATTACTTTCCCCACATCAGCTCCAACCTCTTCATCCTTACAGCCACCGTCACCATTTGAAATTATATAACCCCGTGCTGGAAATCTCCACTCCCCAAAATGGAGGTGCAGAGCCCCAGCTGCACGTGAGCCAACTGTAGATGAAGCAGTGGCTCAGCAGTGAGCCGTGAGGTGTTTCTGGGGCCGGGCTTCACTGCTCTGCGCGAGGGGAGGAAGAATTAAAGCTACTGTTGTCGATGCCTCTCCTGCGGTCCAGGTACTGAACTCCTTCCAGCAAGGAGGCCATAAATCAGGCTGGCTTCAGGCCTCCCTTGAAGGAGGTTTTCATAGGCTCTGCTCTGGGCTTTCACTGGGTCAAGTACATTAACCTGGCAACCCACCACATCCCCATCTCCCAGAGTGTAGGGGGAATAAAACTGTCCTTACTTTGCATCTGCTCTCTCACCCTCTATTCACTCCTCAGCCAAATGTAAGGGACAATAAAGCTCCGGACAGTGCAATATGACACATTACACAATAAGAGGTTTCATCCACGTCCTTTCGCTGGCGGTGGACACATTCCAAATATGCAGCGGAAGCCCCATAAACTACAGGCTGTAGCACTGCTACACAGTCAGATGGAGTTAGTCTCATGAAATGCATGTTAATTATGATGGGGAAAAAAAGAGAGCAACAAGGCAGAAGCATTGGGATATATGGCTGAAATAAATATAACATATGGAAATAAAATTTGTGCTGACTGAAATGAACTGTGGTTCACCATAATATCCATCCACCCATCCGTCCATCCATCGTGTGAGTCCAGTATTTGTGGTTCTAACTTGGTGTCCAATAACTTCAAAAAAATGCGTATATTTGTGTTTGCTAAGTGCTCTCCTATATTCACTAGTGAGTCATCACTGTGCTGCAGTCAGTTTAGAGCTTGAAGGGGAGGTCAGCCCAATTCAAAATCAGGTATGGCTCCTGATTATGGTGAATGGAGACCCATCATCTGTTCTTCTAAACGATGCTTTTGAGATTGCGTTTGCAAATGAAATCTCTTTTTGAAATCCACACAGACTCTTTACCAAAGCCTGCTCAAATACGATAAGACTACAAGCAGACTAGCGGAACTGAAAGCAGAAAGCTTCTGGGTCAAAAAAAGTCTCGATACAAATGCACATTATGCAAATTCATATGCAGATATCTGTTTATAGAGATAAAATGGGTGGTTACTGTATAAACTGGAAAATTACTGAAGTGTTCCACTGACTCTAACAGCATGATATCAGTGTTTTCTCATTTTCACTGAGTCATGACTGTAAACACTTTTGACACAAATTTCATCAATTGGGCTCAAAGGATTTTGGGTTCAAAGACACGATACCCACCACTATGTTCTTCCTTGGCTCATGCATCATACATCACATGCACCCTTAATCACAGATTCTGTCTTATTATCTTACTGGCAGAGAAAGAAGCAAAAGCGCACAGTGTGTTCATATATTTGCGCACGTGTGTGTATGCGTTTGCAAGCCAAAGTGAGAATGTGACAGATTCAACATGCCCGCTGCACACGGTGCCTTTGGACAGCCTCTATTCTATTCTGCCCATTTAACACGGTCCCAACGCTTCACAGCTTGGATACTGTCAGTCAGCTGGAGTGATACTACACAACTAAAGTGTTACTAAACAGAGATGTGTTTTAGTACTAGGGAGAGCCTAGAGGGAGGTGTGGAGGAGGAGGAGGTGTTGGAGTTTGTTAATGTGAGCGCTGTTGAAAGAAAAGCCCTCTAACCCTCCCCTGTGTGTGACAGACACCACAAAAGCTCTGGCGTCACATCTTAAATATGGGCTTGTTCTCACTCTAGTTTGAACTGGAATTTATGTATCTTTTCTCCTAAAAGCACTTTATGATGAACGAGTGTGTCTCCCTGGTTCTGCTCAGGTTTTTGGAGCGTCACAGTTATGTGTTACACATGTAAGCTAAAACCTGCATAAATTTACTCGTATGCAACCACTGCTCGATTCTAATGATGCGCTGCCATTCTTATAGCTGTGGCAGTTTGTATCAATTAATCAATCCTCTGATGCGTGTTCATGTTATGGAGGAAGCAACGTAAGCAGAGAGGCACATCTCCCTGGCTACCGCCTCCAGCACTTCTGGGGGAATACCATGGTGTTCCCTGGCCACCTGCAACACGTAATCTCTCCAGGGTTTCCTGAGTCTTCCCTGGAGTCTCGTCCCAGTTGGATATGCCTCTTGGGTACTTACTAGATGTGCTACCCAAGAAGCATCCCGGCGAGGAACCTGAACAACTTCAGCTTCTTTCGATGCAAAGGAAAAGCAGCTTCTCTCTGACCTTCTCCTGAATGACTCAGCTTCTTGAGCTGTCTCCAAGGATGAGCCCAGGAATTGGTTCATCAAGGTCTCTGCCTTTGACTGTCACTCTATCCCAGACGGCTGTGACTCTTCCTGTGGGTGGTGGGTCTACAGCTGGTTGGACCCATGTGGCTGAGCTCAGCTGGACCCTATAGGCCAAGTCCTCTCCCAGGCCTGGCTCCAGGGTGGGGCCACAGCATCCATTCTCCAGGCGATGTTGAAGTGTGCCAAGATGTTGTCTTCATGGGACTATTTTGAATTCCACCTAGTCTGAGCCATCACACAGGACCAAATTCTCTTGGGAAAGCCTACGCAGGGCAAGGTGACCCTGACAAAAATAGTTGTCAGGATTACTCGGGCACACAGACCCATCCACTGTGGTAAAGTAAGTTAAATAAAAATGATTAGGTGATGCCTCTTATAAATTCTTATGCTCATTTTTGATCACTGGTGAAGTGACGGAGAACCTAAACTCAGCCCGGTGGGTTATCACCAGCAGTATATCGGTAGATAAATATGCAGTTGAAATTATATGAATATACCATAAACCACACAGGTG
>VUQK01011413.1:27571-37571 GCA_015106715.1 Bujurquina vittata
TTTTTTAATTTTTAAATTGTGTTTCTTTTTTCTACAGTTCTGGTCTGTGGGAGCCTTTTAGAGTCTTTTGTGTGACTTTAAAAAAAATACACGTTTGTCAGGCTGTGAAATGTTAGGTTTGCTCAATTGCTGGAATGTTGATTCATCAGTGACTGAAGTGTTTCCAGCTGTCATCTATGATCGGCTACCCAGTGTTAGTTTGCCAGCCAGCTTCCCAAAAGTTAGAAAACCACTGAAGTCTGAACACACAAGTTTTTATTCACACTGGTAACAAAAATGTAGCCCAATAACTGTTCAGCTTTTGGTCATTTGGTCTGGCGCTTGGAATTTTTCAGCTCGCTAATTCAGTGGATTGGTGTGAATCTTTGTGCAAATATTAATGGTCCTCTGCAAGGACTCCAATCAGACACAACAATAAAACCACCCGCTGGTCACTCCATGTCAATTCATCAAAAGCCTTCCGTCTGACCATCACGGATTTGCCTGGCAAAAAAATTTCAGGGGTATTTTTAATTGGAATTATGCAAAATTTTAGGTCTCTACTGCTATTTTAAAAAAGGTGTTGTTCACTTCTTTCTCTGAGAAGAAGCCTTACGGATGAGCGGTTAAAAGTCTTTAAGAATCTTAACGATTTGAGTTCGGTTCTTTCATCCAGCCTCTTTTGGGGGATAAATATCTAGTGTTACAACTAGTGTGTGCAGCTCAAGTTAACACACAGTGGCAGATGCCAAAAGGCTCCCAACAGCAGATTTTGGAGGTCAAAAGAAATTACAATTTTGCGGGTAGAGGACTGATAGTTTATTTACACCTTCTCATATACAAGGCGCATAATATTCTGCAAAACTGTCCAAATCAGGTAAATTATTTCACAGATATTAAAGCTCAAATATGGAGGGGGTAAAAAAAGCAATATTCCCTTTATATGATACCATGCACCAAATCCAAATGAAATTATTTGGGAAGATAAAGCTTATGTTACTAACATATTCAATGTTTTTGATGGCGTTCTCTCAGAATGATGCTAGAAAAATATCTCAAAACCCCTAACTTAAAAATATACAGACAGTAGGGACCTGAAATCTTGGATAATTCCTGCCAAGAAGTGTATGTTTCCCCTGGAGGTTTTTCAGTAAAATCTGTGAAGGTCAGGTTGGACGTTTTTCAAAAATTTGATGAATTGAAATGGAATAAAGTTGCGTAGGACACTTTTGGTGGTATTTTCAAAGGTGTGCATTCTTTTTGCTGTGCAGGACTCCCTTTTTTGGGCAGATTTCTAGACAATGTGTGTCAGGGTAACACCATGAGGGCAGGAAAACCGAAG
The DNA here is from genome assembly GCA_015106715.1 of Bujurquina vittata. Classification (NCBI taxonomy): domain Eukaryota; kingdom Metazoa; phylum Chordata; class Actinopteri; order Cichliformes; family Cichlidae; genus Bujurquina; species Bujurquina vittata. Next base: position 28,893 of record VUQK01011413.1, read on the forward strand.
CTGTCTCATGTAGCGGGTCCATTCATTTGGTAACGTGCTCACACTTTACACATCAATTATGATTGGTTCTCTAGTTTGCATTTGCAAGTCGACCGCGTATTATCATCAAACAAGAAATCTTTTCAGTGCTGGAAAATCCACAGCATTTTCCTTCTGAAATCAGAAAAAGGCTCTAAGAACTGTGCAAAATAATACACGATATCAACTGAAGCAAACATCTGCAGCCTCTAGATATCCCTTCTGCTCTACTGCACACTTTAAAACATTTGATATAAGAGTAATCAAAAAGAAACCAAATGTATTAAATTAAATGACTTTGACAAATTAATTAAAATAGTTAAATTTCTCATAACAAGCGAAAGATCACTGATTTGATCCCAGGAGGAGGCGCAAATCCCTTTGGAGTTGCATCAGGAAGTGCATCCAGCGTTAAAAACAAAACTGCCAAATCAAACATGCAGTTACCCACTGAGGCGACCCCTGCTGCCGGAAGAAGTTTGTTCTGGTAAATTTCTTACTTTTGTTAGACCGTATCTAAGATAACAAATGTATCCAATTACATTTCAAAAGTAATCTTCCCAGCTTGCCTCTAGGTGCCTGCACAGCAGACATCTGGGAGTCTGGCACTGAGTGGGTGATTTACAATGTTACAAATGTCAGTGTGACTTTGATTTATATTTCTCTTTTTTTATAGCTGCAGATGCACAGCAGAGAGTGGTGGAAGAAGGCTAATTCCAACCACCCATTTTGTATTTTTCAGCATCTCTGTCTCTTAAAAACTGTACCTTCAATGTGAGACTGAATCAGAAAGGGAGCACTTGCCAGGTAACATGCCCCTGTAGCTTACTCTCTCAAGTTACCCGTGCAATATAACGTTAAAGATTGCATGTGGGTGGCTATTGAGGAAAATTGTTTACTCTGTTGTCATGGGAGGCTGTACGCAGACAGGATGAAGACGGAAAATTGCTCAAACTGGCTTCTTGGTCTGTATAAATGTCTCCCTCCTTCGTCTCTGTGTTTCTGCTCTTCTTTCCTCTTTTTTTCCTCCTGTGACAGCCTGTTCCTGCCTTCTTAACAGCACTTCATCCCTCTTGCCAGCTCTCCTTCTGTTGTCCTTTTTCCCTGACTTTTATTCCTGCCCTTCCAACTCCACTTTTTTCCCCCTTCATCCTTTGACACTTCCATCACACCTGTCCTTCCTGCCATCACTTCTGCAGCCTCTTTCTTGGTTTTATATATGACCTTTTTTTTTATCCCCTTTGCTTTGCTACTTTCCCTCCCTCCTCCTTCCTCTCCCTCCCAGCAGACAGCCATATGCAGCTCTGTAAATGGCAGGATGCTGTGTGGTTGTGATGTGGTCTGGCTGTGGTCTGTTTGCACTGCCACTGTGGTTCATTCTGCTTACCAGCCTGCTGCTTCACCCTGTCTGGACCCGGCCGGCTGCCTGGCTGGCTTGCCGGCCGAATGGTTGACTGACTGCTGCGTAATTGAGGCAGTAGAGCAAATGCATGCGCACACATAGATACTACCACTACCGCAAGCCTGTCACAAACTGTTATAAACTATCCTGTCGCTACCGAGACGTAGGCCTGCCATCAGAGTCACGTTTACTGCTCTGTTTTCGACTTAATGCCCCGTTGTCTAAATTCTCTGACAATACCGCCAAATACCATTTATCATCCAGTAATAACAGCCTGCTGAAAACTGGTCAGTTAAAATGATTAACGTGATGACTCATGGTCTGTGTTAGCCCACCTGATGGGAGCTGTGATATATTACATGGAGCAGAGGATACAGTCTGTATCCAAACGTGGGGGGGGGGGGGTACGGTCTGCATATTTTGGCAGGTGGATGCACATACAGTTACATTAAACAGTTGCATCCAGGGAGAGATAAATTGAAAAGGTGACCATTTTGGCGGTAAGTGCAGTAATAAGGTAATGTGGTAAAAGGACACTTTCCATATGTGTGTTTCACTGTGTGTGTGTGAGAGAAAGTGAGTCAGACAGAGAGCAGACAGAGAGGGAGAGAGAGGAAGAGGAAACAGGAGGAGGGTTGCTGCCAGAGGGTGAATGTTGGAACATAGAGCATGCTGTGTTGATTTGATTAAATTCAGTTCTGTTCTATTTGCAGTAGGCCTAGTTATTCAGCTATATTTGTACAGTGCTGTCTGCAGAGTTTTAACAACACTGACACAGATCTGTGTGAGAGCGGGAGGCCTGGGATTAGACTGTAAAATACACTTTTGAAAAGGATATACCAAGTTTTGGGGGAGATTAGCCCCGTTTGTCATTTGTACGGTTTATTTAAATAACAGCGCGTGTCCCCTGTTTGGACCTGTGCACAGTGCTAACAGTTTGACAGTAAAATGATGGACAGAGGACTAGCATTATCACAATTTCTTTCTTTCTTTCTTTTTTAGAGACCTTGAAGCTGTGCTATAAATAAACTCCCAGTGTGTTGTGTACAAAGACTATAATTGCATCTGCATAGCATAACATTAGCATTTATTCATTATATTGTTATTTGCTTAGTTTTTTAAGTGTCCCTTGTAGTGGATGTGTGTGGCATCATTTGAGGAAACCACCCAGGGACAATGACTGCTTTATAGCACACTGGTGGGCATCAAACGTATATGATTGGTTGTTTTAAATTTCTGGAAATACATGGCTGGTTGTTAAACTTTTGCCTGTAGTTCAGATGAATGATGCAACCAGTCAGGTGTTAAAGTTCTTTTTGCTACAAGTGTTGCTGGAGCTTTATGGCTCAGCCACACAGAGTAGAAATAGGACAGCGAGGTTGCCCGGTGATTGTGTGGAATTTGTTTTGCTCTCAGCGAGGGAAACTTTTAGTTGCAAAGTTATCGCAAAGGTTGCAGTCCACCTAAAACCTGAAGTAACTAGGTTACAAACAGAATTTGTGTGGAGGCTCTCCTGCTCTTGTTTTGCTCTGCTCCAGCACTTTGAGGATCCTGAGGATTTCAATGAGAACAGCCATTCAAATGACAACCTACCCAAAACACTGAGTGATATTTATGATTTTCCTTTAGTTTAATTAAGATCAATCATCTTGATGAGGGTTTGGGAGAATTAAACTGTCTACATAAACAGTATTTATATAAGACTGGAAGCCTTTGGCTCCAGCTCCTCCTTTGTGTTTTTTACTGCATGATTATTACTACAGTTATTACTTTTGCTCTCATTGGCTAAGTGGCTGCTAAGTTTGACAGGCTGATATATGATGTGTTATACGGCTGCTCAGTCCAGACTAACTGGAGTTGTTTTGTGCTGATCCTTTATGCAATCTAGTGCCAGTAAAACAAATACAAGCTGAAAACTGTGCATGATCACCCAAACATCTGCAAACAAATCAGGTGTTCAACCTTTTATTTTAGATTATATATGTCTTTTTCTCTTTTTTTTGAGCAAATATTAGATCCACCACAAAATGTCACTGGGGGAAATTACCATGTCTTCCTCTTCCTCCTGCTTTTCCCTCACCTGCCCACTAGCATGTACTGGAAAATCAGAACACCACTTCTCAAAAGCATCCTGGGTATGCTGTTAGATCTTCTGACCTCTTTTAAACTATCAAAGCATTTTGTTGTCCTGGCAGAATATGACGTTCTCTTCACCCGCAACTTTTCTGTCTAACAGTCTCTGGACATTTCCGAAACTGTCGGCGTTCAATCAGAAAAGCTTCTTTTTTTTTCAAGCAGGCAGTTTAATACAGGCAGAAAGGGGGTCAGGTGCACTTCTTCCTGTTAGACACTGCTGGACAAAATGGGCAAAATTAGGTTGTTTTGAGCACTTTAAATCTGTAGACAATCCACAAAGCTTCATGTATAAAGTCAGAGTTGCTCTTATATTTACTGCATGTAGCACGTAGCTGCATGTAGTAGAGAGAAAAGGGGCTGGTAGTACAGTTAGCAGCCAGTTAATATCTCTTCTATCCTGAAATCATTCAGCAGATCAGGCGAGAAACAGCAGTGATGCAGTGGTGTGAATGCACAGTGCTGCCAGTGAAATCATTGAAGCCTTAATAGAACCAAATGCATCCTGATGGAGAGTTCAATAAGCAAATATTTCCTGAAAACAAATCCAATTCCAGGTGTAACAAAAAAAAGGTTTGAAAAATAATGATTTTCAGTGGGAAGCTGAAACCAGTTTCATTAGGATCAGCGTGGAATTCAGAGCTTCTCTGAGTGCGTTTTTGAATTTGATGGATGGATCGAGTCGATGTGTCGATGGTGAGTGTGTAGCCGCCTGAGTCGATGTCTGGTGACAGCTTGGGAACAGTCAGTCAGCCAGCTCCAGTCCCAGGGGACACTCGGAGTAGGTCGCACACACACACACACACACACACACACACACACACAAGGCCCAGACCGGGCTGATGCTCACTCAATGTCACTCTGACATTTACTCTCTGAGGGAACGCTGCTGTCACTGAGGACGATGTGTCATGAAATGGAGGCAAATTTTTTTTTACAGCCTTACTCTGCAGTATACACGTACAGTAATAATATAGGCTTTTATTTTTTTTATCTGAGCACCGATAATGATTACAGGAGTGATTTTTTTGTTGTGTTTGTTTGATTTTTGGAACTGAAATCCTGAGTTTGCATCTCTTTTGGGATCCATTTGAATGAAATAATTTCCCTTTTCAGAGCTCGATTATGAACATGTTGCAGGTTTTTGTTGTTTTGTTTTTAGGAGGATGCCTCACTACTGCTGCATGAAACCCATCGGCTTCACACACACACACACACACACACACACACACACACACACACACACTCCCTGGTTGATCATGATGTTCCAGCTTCCTGCCAGATGGTGTCATTTGGCCAGACAAGGTTGCTCTGTCCCAGTTGCTGACAGAAATGTCAACCCTAGCAAATCATTTAAAGGGTCACTTCACTTCACCTTATATATGCTGTATGACGATATAAAATAAGCTTTCCCACTTATCATTAGTCACGTCTAACCATATTAAGGTTTTAAGGAGATTTTTTTTCTGACGTGTCTCTGTCCCTACACGTTGGACACAAAGGGAGGATCATTTTTGGTTCTTGAAGCTGTGGAAAAATTAGATTGGAAGACTGAACAGACACCGTTCCACAAACAATGTTACGTCAGTCTGGATAATCTGCAGACCTCACCGCCAACAGTTACCTAAAAAGTGCAGAAAATATTCACTTGGCTTTAAGACTGAATGCGCAACTCAGTGTTTCCTTTCAATTCTCTGACATCCTTTGACTCCTGCGCTTTCCTTCACACTCTCCCTGCCCTGACTGCATCCCCATCTCCTCTCTCACCTCAGACAACCGCGCTCTTCCATCTGTGTTCATGTCCTTTCAGTTTTTACCTGTCAGCTCCCAAAGATGCCATTTTCTTGTTTCAGTTCACCCCGTCACTGATGCAGTTTCCGCCTCGAACAAAAAAAATGCTGCAGCTGAGGTGTGTGCGTGAGACGCGGCAGGGTGGGGTTTTGATGGCAGTGAAAATGGGTTAATTTGATGGCGGTTGCTTGGGAGTAAGTTTGCATGCTGCGGCTCTATCTCATCTTCTTAATATTAGTCTTCTTGACTGGCGTGCGAGGCTGTGCAAGCGTGTGTATTTCGCTCTCACTTCAGGATAGGGTTCATATTGTGGATTGCTGGTAGAGTCTGACCTTAATTAGCATGATATGACCCAGGCACTGGGCCAAGTTCTGTGTGCAACAGGGACATGAATTGTGTGCTTATGCCGGCATGTGTGCACATGGCTGTGCTTCCATTTCCAAAAATACCTTGCAATAATTTGTGTGTGTAGGTATGATCATGTAGGCATGTTGTGTGTACACGTGTGGCTCCTTTGTGTTTTTGCATGAAATGCAAAGGCTGTAGGTGCCACAAAGCCTAAACAATATTTCATGTGTTCATCTCTGCTTTTATTTAGTTAAAATAAGGAGGAAGTTTAGCTTCACTGATTAAGATCTTGACTTTATCATTACTTTTTTTTTTACAGACCACGTAGACTCTAATGACGGGGCAAGAAAGACTCGATTGGCTCTTTAACTTTGCAAGAAAGAGCGCTGCGTGCACATTAGCTGAAAGGTCATTTGATGTGTAATTGTGTCTTTTAGGAGGACACTGCTTGCTGCACTAACTGTTAAAAGCGACTCTCTTCCTGTGACAACAAGGAGAATGAGTGAAGAAGATCAATAAGAGTGAAAGAAAGAGGACTTTTTTTTTTTCTATGCTGGCACCAAACAAGTGAGCGAGCAGTCCTGCCTCTATTTTCCAAGACAAAGCATTACCATTAAGTTGGTCTCTCTTTTTTTTTCTTATTGATTCATATGAGAAAAATCTCTCCTGCACGATCCCTGGTGTGTGTTTTTAAATAAGAGAGGCAATATTAATAAACCTTAAAGCTAGAAAAACAATAGTGAAACCCCCACTGAGATTCACGATTAAGAAATCCAGACAAATAAGATTATATTATTGAAGTCAGTATTATTGAATCATGTTGATTTGATGACTCTTTCTAAACACAAAACAGCAGTGACTGACATTAAAAAAAAAGTAGAACTAGAGGAGAAAATGTGGCTGTAATGAGAACACTGACTTATATTCAGCTCTGTGTGAGGCTCTGGGTTGGTCGTGCCGGTCGCTGCCAGTTTCCATTACCTAGTGCAGAGTCCGAACCCGCTCCACTTGGGCTTGGAGTGCTCTGTTTGCTCAAATGATTTTGGCACGCTAATGTCTCGAACACCTCACTCAACAAACACTGTGTCAAGGGAGCGGCCATGAAGTAACGTGTGTAAGGGGGAGTTAGGATCACTTTGTTCATTGGCAGGAAAAGCATGTCTTGTTTTCTCCTATCTTCCCTCAGTCTTTATCGCTAACTCGCCCTGTTTTTCTCTTTCATGCGTACAGATGCAAACATCACACGGTGGAAAAGATGGGTTTTGTGGTTGCGCACAATGAAATGTCATGAGAAGTTGCTCAAAGTGTCCGAGCTTCTATTTTATGCAAGATTGTATCAGTTCTTTCCTTCTGTTTTGGCTACTTTTCTTTGTTTGCTGCTTTTTAGTCACGTATGTAGTCGAATGATTGTTGTTCAGTCTGGACTGAAATAGCTCAACTCAAATAACATGATTTTTCTATGACCAAATATTAACCCTCCGACATGCGACATTTACGCAGCAAATGCATGTTTTAGTGTTTGTGTCGATTATTAAATTAGACATTAGAGCGAGAAAAAAGTAGCAAAAAATGTATCTATATTTCTGGATCAGTCTCATCACACTGCAGAGGTAAGTGGCACACACACATTAGTCAGGATCCAACTGTATGGCAATGTCCTTGCATATGTCCATTTTGCACAGAAGATATCACCTCATCCAAATCGTTCTACATTTTTCTTCTGAATAGGCCCAAATCACGACAAATTTAAGATTGAAATCACAAGCATGTCCTTGTCCCAAAAATCCAATATCAAAGTATAAATCACTTCCGCTGCAGGCCAAATGCATCATAGACTCTAAAGATGGACACAGCCTCCACATCTAAAGAGTGAAGCTAATTAAATATTAAATAAATGACATTGCTATTGTCAGGTTCGTGCATACATGAGAAAATTAAACCTACATTAGTTGAAAGATCAAGAGTTCTGCAGTGCCGGTAGTTTTTAGACTTTACTTTTTAACTTGCCGGGGACGAAGTTTGTTTGAAATCTGCATATATTTGTCAGAACTGTACTCACACTTTATTGTTGTGCAAATTTTGTGAAACAGATAAATAGGTCTTGCAACTTTGTTTGACAAAGAAACCCCTGAGGGACAGATGAAAAATAAAACCAGAGAGAAGAAAAAGCAAAACACCAAAAAGATCTTTCTTTTCAAAGTTTCCGTATCTCAGTTTCTCCATATGTTTCTTACTTCTAACTCTTTTTTTGATCCCGTGTCTGTGAGTAGACACGCACGCAATGTACAGGTCCGGTGTGTATTGTGCATTGTGTATTGTGTGTGAGTGAGTGTGCCGTGCATGCCTGCTCTGTAAGGCCAGTTGAACAACAAGATATCCCCCAGGAATCTCCAAACATGGCATCATGAATTTTTCAACACTGACATTCGCCATCTGCACCTCGACCAGCGCGCGCGCATGTGCGCGCACTCACAAATGCACACATGGAAACACACGCAAGCACACACATCCCAATCCAGAATTCTTCACACGCATACGTGCATCTGCTCTCTTTCAGTCCATCTCACCTCGCTCTCTCTTCCTCTGTGTGTTTTTGAACAGTCTGCATCTGGTCGGAAGAACCCCTGCCAGGACATTTCACACTTACATAATGCATCCTACTGTCAGAATCTTTAAGAAGACAGAGAGAGAGAGACAGAGATGGGGAGGGGGAGAATAGAGCAGAGCAAGGGAGGGAGATATTGATATTCCTGTTTGATTAGCATTATCGATAATGCAACAAACCATTTTTCCAGTCCAATGAGGCGCAACGCAGAACTCGAGAGAGAGCTGCGAGTCGGGCGAGGAGAGCAGGAATCAGGAGAAAGCTTTGGTATGCAGGAGGTACAGAGCAACACGCAGGGATGGAAAACAAAACACGGCAATTGTGTTGTGCCGCCGCTGTTGCTGGATAAATGACCAACTATCACAAAGTAAAGAGCTGCATG